>JAQQSW010021419.1:0-10663 GCA_028646575.1 Pseudocheirus occidentalis
CTCTTTCTCTGTCCGTATTTTTTTTTTGTCTGCTTGTAACTTCTGTTTGTATTCTCTGAAGTTCAGGGTGCTGAATTTTCCCCCTGAAGTAGGTAAATGATATATTTGATTAAAGTAACCATTTTGAGTTGCTTTCCTTTAGAAAAGCAGATCTAGGAACCTGTACAAGCAGCCATCGTGGGTATGCTAGGGTGCTTGCTGATACACTTGCCCAAGGTCAGACAGATAGTAAATGTCTAAGGGTATATCTGAACACAGGTCTTCTTCCCTGCAAGTCCAGAACTCTATCTACTCACATACCCAGGATGTCTGCTAGCACAGGTTCTTTGATCTGCTTTTCTAAAGCAAAGCAACTCAGAAAAGGTTAACAATCTTGCTTTAATGAAACAAATTATAATTTATTTAATTGAGGGGGAAAAGTCAGCACCCTGAACTTCAGAGAAAATACAAACAGAAATTATAAGTAGACAAAAAAATATAGAGTACATAACAATTCAACAGAGCAACAAACAGGGTTTCTAGTTGTCTGACCATTACATTTATAGTTAGTTACCGGAGAGAGAAACACCAACATCTGGATTTTCAAAGCCTGGGGACTCAACAGCTACCCAGAATCTCATTTGGTCAAATCACACAACTCTTCCCATAACTTTGCTTCCCAAAGCAAAACTTCACCTCAGAGTATAAATACCCTTCTTCAGGGTCAGAGGACATCACAAACTTTGTGACCCACTGCCTAATTACAAAGTAACAAAAGGTGTAGACCTTCCTGAAAAATAAGCCTTGACTAAGCAAGCTTGTTTGGCCCAAGGGGCAGGGAAGATCTTCTGGTTCCCTTACCATTACACCACCACAGTCCCTTTAGCTACCTGAGGCGAATAGCATACAATAAACTCAGAAAGATTAAAAATATTTGTCAGTCTTAGGTGGCATAAAAGAATGATTTATGACAAAAATTCATCCCATTCTACTTACACATGAATCTAGGTCACTTGGATTTTCTTCTTCAGCATTAATATCCAAAATAATTGAGTTGGAACAAAGTATATATTCTTTCCTTGGTGTAGGTATGGAATGTTGGCTCTTGGGAACATGAGCATGTATCGAAGAAAACTCTGACTAGTGTGACCCAATTTGAATATATATGTGTATATGTATGAACATGTACAGGCGGCTAGGTGGTACAGTATATAGAGCACCAGGCCTTGTATCAGAAGACTCATTTTCCTAGATTTGAATCTGGTCTCAACACTTTCTAGCTGTGTGACCCTGGGCAAGTCCCTTAAAGGCGCTTGCCTCAGTTTCCTCATCTGTAAAATGAGCTGGAGAAGGAAATGGCAAACCACCCCTATAGCTTTGCCAAGAAAACCCCAAATGGGGTCATGAAGATATGCTTGAAAATGACTGACTGACGAAATTTACATATACGTACATGTATTGTGAATATATAGTATGTATATACACCTCCCTATGGTTTTCATATTTTAAGAAGAATTCCTTGAGTTATAATTTTGGTGGAAAATTCATTTTGGAAAGTGTTTTGCCCGCGGCACACGCTTAATGATAAATAACATTTGTACAGTGCTTTAAGATTTGCAGTGTTTTATTTATTTTCCCATTCGATTGAGATAGATGCTGTTTCTATCCCAATTTTATAGATAAGGAAATGAAGACTGAGAGTTTAAAGGACTTGCCCATGGTCACATGATTAGTAGGTGTTAAGTGTCTGAGGCTGGATTTGAACTCAGGTCCTCCTGACTTCAGGGCCAGTGTTCTATTCACTGTGCCACCTAGCCACCCCACATAGCTAAGTTTTTGAGGCTGCATTGGAACCCCTATCTTCCTGATTTTGAATCTAGGGTCTATCCACTGCACCATCTAAGTAACTCCCTAAGGTTTTTATATTTTTAAGGAGAATTCCTTGAGGTGTAATTTTGATGGAAAGTTCATTTTGGAAAGCGTTTTGCCCATGGCACGTGCTTAATGATGAATAACATTTGTACAGTGCTTTAAGATTTGCAAAGTGTTTCACTTATTTTCCCATTCAATTAAGATAGATGCTGTTTCTATCCCAATTTTATAGATAAGGAAATGAAGACTGAGAGGTTAAAGGACTTGCCCATGGTCAAATGGCTTTAGGTGTTTGAGATGGGATTGAAACTCACATCTTCTTGACTCCAAGTCTGGCTCTCTATTCAAATAAGTGGTTAATAAATGCTAGTTGGTTGACTGACTCATTGACTGGATAGACTACCAGTAGAAATATTCAGAGATGAACATTTATATCAACAACTCCAAGCACCTTACAAGTCAATCATTTGAGATTTTCTCTCAGATTTTTAAATCATATGGCTCAGAAAGCAACAGCAAAGCTTTTTCTTCAAAAGTACTAGAATATACTTTAGATGCTTATGTGATTGGAGCAGGATGATTTAACACAGGAAGTACATTTCATGCTTTCCAGGCAAAATTGTGTGGCATAAACACCAGAGCACAGCACAGATCTTCTCTATACAACTCTTGGCAATAGTTCCCACCACAGTGCAAATTTAACTTTCGAGAACAGCGTACAAGTGACTCATGTGCCATAGAGTTCTTTCAAAATCAAAGCTTAGAGAAAAAGCCTTAATAGTCTCCCATAACTGAAACCCAGGAATGCTAGAATGGCAAAGCCAAATGAGTGCTCCTGGACAAATTGCTTAATCACTCTTTGGTTTCCTTATCTTTAAAACATAGGTAATATTTCTTCCCAGTCTCACAGAGGTGTCATGAAGATTAATGTTGATTTACTTCTCTGAAGATGAAAATAGTATATTCTTCAAAATATTAATCAGGAGAGTAAAAAAATAAAAAAATAATTACAGTTAATATTTCATATAAAAAGGTAAGAGCAGTCTTGCCTTAACCATGTAGTAATTTAAATTGAATAGAAACGTGTGCTTGATTCTCCGTAACAAAATTAAAATCATGCCTTCATTGTCTTAGCCAGAAATACCTCTATAAAAAGTCTAGGAAAACTATTTAAGGTAAATATCTTCTCAGAAGCCTGTCTGTAAATATTTCCCTCCTTAAAACATTGTCGCACTTTCTCAACAACAGCCAATTGTTTGTTTTCTACTTGAGGGAACCCTGATTCGGTTCGCTTTCAAAAAACACATTAAGTCAGAAGGATGGATAGTCAGTCACATTCTCAGTCCTTGTTAGTTCTTGAGAGCTGTCATGTCCCTATATAAAGCTATAGAAAGGGAACATTAGCCTTTTAAAGGAGTCATGTTTCAAGGATCAGGTGGGAAAGAGAAGTGTTGGGTGCACCTCCCTGCACTGCTGTTCATCCTCAACACTTCGCTCAATGTGAGAATGTTTAATAATTCCAACCCAGCCTGCAGATAAGAATCTCTGGTGTCACATCACAACTGACAGTGCTGGTGTGAGATTTGCAGTAAAACAATATTCCAGCTGTAGTTTTCATTTACAGAAATAAAGCGGCAGAAGAGGAAGAGGGGCCAAAGGAAGATAAACATTTTAGTCCTAGAGCAGCATAGGGCCCCTCAATTATAACTCTTCTCAAGCAAGAAGGGGAAATCAAATAATTAAGCATTATCTTTAGAAAAGCTTTAAAAAAAAAACTCATTTCCACATTTACATTTTGCTTTACCTGGTGGATGTTTGCCGTCAAGGGGTCACCTATGTAGAGAACTCACCAAATATAAAAAAGCTATTTCCCAAATAAAGTCTATGGCAACCGTAGGACAGGAGGCCTTATTTTTCACCCATTAATCACTAGAAACTTCACACGCCAAGAAAGTCTCAGGGGATATTTCTGGCTGGGAAAAAGATCCTCCCTCCTCAGTTCTAATCAGTCCATCCCATCTGTAATGGCTTTAGAAAATTGTTAATGACATAAAGTGACAGTCGAAGGGCTTTTTGGTCTGTCAGTGTAGAATTACTATGAGCTCCCTAACAAACTACTACATACAGGCCTCAAAGCTTCTGGAAAATGATCTGGATTACGAAGGAATAAATTTGATATGTTAGCAATCACAACCGGGAACTGAAAAGAAAGCCTTCCTTAATACAGCTCTCTCAGGCTATAATGGGAAATACGAAGATAAATCTGGCTTGGAGACAAACCCACATAAGACTGCTGGGAGCACTGAGAATATAGGTCTGAGTTTGGAGATGTGTAAAATATACAACGGCCTGAATAAGAAGCTAAGCATATGAGATCAAACAAACCCCTTTTTATAGCTGGCATGCCGTTCTGAATGGAGCTTTAATGCTAAAGAATACTATTCTACTTGCATATGATGATGTGGGATAATATCACAGTAAGTACCTGTGTTTTTGTATGGCAGTCTAATAAGGAAATCCCCTATTCAACTACAAACATAAACCAAACAAAACCCATGTTTGATTACCCCTCATAAACTGCAAACCCTTGCTCCCCAAACGCTAAAATATTGTTTTTCCTCCAGTTCCATTGCCTGGCTATGGAGTCATGGAGATACTGTAGAATGATATGAGAACGACTGCAATTTCAAGTATATTTTTAAAACAGCAATATAATATCACAAGGTATAATACCATTCCTGGTATTACATAAAGGCTCCGCACTAGGATTGATAAATACATACATATCTGTGAATTTGAATCAGTTAAAAATAGACGGATAATAGATATGTAAATGGAAATTTGGAGGATTTTTAAAAAAGGCTAATTTTATTCTGATGCAGTAAAACATTTTCTTTCGTGTGATTTTTCAATTTCTAGAACATTCACCTCATTAGGGTGTCACAGAAAGTGACAATATAAACAGTCACTTTCCCACACATCTCCTGTAGGTTGTGCTAAGGGCTATAAAAATACTACATTCTGACAATTTCACAGATCCAGCAAGATTAGGTCAAAAGATTGTTACCTAGTAGAGTTGTTCCTGCTGAAAGTATTCTGATGACATGTGTCCCAAGTACTAGGGTGACTAGTTATGGTGACAAGTGGGTGCTTGACTCCATTACAAAAGAATGTCCCAAGAGTGAGGGTGATCAAACACATTTTGAAGGGAGTGTTGATAGAATCTCCTCTGGAAACCCATAACAATGGTGGTTGGGGATAGCCTAACTGGAATTCACTTGGAAATCTCCATATTGACCCTCAATAAAAGCATCCCTTTGATTTTATAATTCGAAATGACCAACACTGTCACTTTCAGTTGAATGACTAATTAAGAAGAGGCAATTAGGTGATGACATGTCAGGAACCAGGCAGGATCAGCTATCACATCTGGCACCAGGGTGGGATGAAAAGGGAGGTAGAAAGAGAATGACTCCTTAGAAATCAGTACACAGCAAGTCTCATGAAGCTATCAAGTGACATTCATTCATGAAGAATTTGCCATGTGTCAGCCATAGGTACTGGGGCTACAAAGATAAGAATGAAACAATCCCTGGCCTCAAGAAGCTTGTGTTCTCTTGAGAGGGACTTGTATACGCGTAAGAAAACACGAAAATATGAAGTGATTTGTCGAGTACTAACAATTGGGTGGGGGGGGAGGGAAGGGGAGGTTCAGGAAAGGCCTCCTACAGGAGGTGGCCTATGATCGTGTGATGGTGACTAGGGATTCTTAGAGGCAGAAGCGAGAAGGGCATACATTCCAGGCATTATAACAGCCTGTGAAAAGACACAGAGGCAGACACATCTGCATGTTTTCTACCCCTTTAAAATTATATAATTTTAAAAAATCATGTATTTAAATGTGGCCTCGTGATAAGAATCCTTTTTGAGTCAGAAACATCTAAGTTTTAGTCTAGATTAATAATAATGATGATAATAATAATAATACCTAATGTTTATATACTGTCTACTATGTACCAGGCATTGGCTAAGGTTTTTTTTTTTATAAATATTAGCACATTTGATCATTGCAATAAACCAGCAGGTAGGTGCTATTATTCATTCCCATTTTATAGATGAGGAAACTGAGGCAGAGTTTAAGTGACTTGTCCAGGGTCACATAGCTAGTGTCTGAGGCCAGATTTGACTCAGGTCTTCCTGACTCCAAGCCCTGTACCCTGTCTACTGCATCCCCCAGTTGTTTCCGATTCATCCTGGCTCTATGAGACCGGGCAAGCTTCTTGACCTTTCAGTATGCCTGAAGCAGCTCTCTAATATCATTGAGCTCAAATGTCTCTCAGCCACTGAAGAGTCAAAAGTCCCCGCACTTACGCATCATAGAGTTGTCATGGGAGAAAACTGCCCCAGGTTTAAGGCATATGGGAAGTTACCTATAAATTGTGGAGCTATTTCTCATCTGTATTTGGAAGAGGAGTTTCCTGGCCAGTAGTACCATAAACCAATGAAATCACAAGAATGGAGGGTATACCTACATGTATTGAAGATAGTCTTTCAAAATAGGGCTAGGAATGTCTAGAAAAATGAACGTAGAATTCTCTTTATTAAAAATATCTCTCAAAAAGTTGTTGTAAGAGATGTTGGAGTTCATCTAGTCTAATTATTCCATTTTACAGATGAGAAAAGTGAGGCCCAGAGAGGTTAAGTAAATTTCCCAATATCAGACAGGCAAGCAAATTTGTTGTTGTCATTTAGCCCTGTCTAACTCTTTATAACCCTGTGGATGATAGCACACCAATGGCATCCATGGAATTTTTCTTTGCAAAGATACTGGAGTGGTTTACTAACTCACTTTACAGATGAGGAACTGAGGCAAACAGGGTTAAGTGACTTGACCAGGGTCACACAACTAGTAAGTGTCTAAGGTCAGCCTGGTGCTCTGTGCACTATGGCACCACCTAGCTTCCTTGAAGCAAATTTAAAGCTAAGTTCAGCTCTATGTCTTCAGAACTCAATCCGCCACACTGTAAGTGCTCCAACTGGTGTAGTTGATTCTTTATAGTCATCTTTCTAATAGGAAAACAACAACACATATTTTAAATTAATTTCATAAGCCATTGTTTAGGAAAGTTTGAGAAATAGCAGAACTGTAGAATCTACCTCTAGCTTCAAGCTTTTGTGATCTCTTTGTTCATTAAATCAATAAATATACTTTGAATACCTATTATAGTCATAGTTTTGCAATATTCCCTTCTAGACTTCATTTCTTTCTCCCTTTAAGAATCTCCCCATTAACTTTTTTTTTTGGCTTTTTGGAGGGAAATTGGGGTTAAATGACTTGCCCAAAGTCACATGGCTACTGTGTCAAGTGTCTGAGGACAGATTTGAACTCACTGTGCCACTTACACACCCCTTAAAGATTTTTTAAACCATCAGATTTCAGGTTAAGTCAGCTAGATATAGGAACACAGGTTCTTTCTTTTCTTTCTTTCTTTCTTTCTTTCTTTCTTTCTTTCTTTCTTTCTTTCTTTCTTTCTTTCCTTCCTTCCTTCCTTCCTTCCTTCCTTCCTTCCTTCCTTTTCTTCTTTCCCAAAGTCACACAGGTACTTTTTTGTGTTAACTGTCCGAGGCCGAATTTGAACTCAGGTCCTCCTGACTTCAGGGACAGTGCTCTATTCATCTAGCCACCCCCATTAACTCTTATACTGTCACAACCTTGAAGTTGACAAAACATATTAAACTGAGTTGACATTTTTTAAATGCTAAAATTAAATTGAAAGTGAATATACCATAAGTCTAAAAATTAGATTAGTATGTAGTGACTATATATTTATAGAGAATGCATTACAGTATTAAGTCACAAAACTCATGAGAAGACATTCTCTGCTGTTATGGTTTACCCTATAAAAACAGAGACAGTACCATTAACTCAAGGTGTGTTTGCTGCATATGACTGTGACCAGGGAAAATTCAATATTGACCATCCTACATCCAGTATCCTGATTTAATGTGAGTGTGGATTATGAGATCTTTCCCTTCTCCACTCTTCCTCCTCTAAAGCTCAATGTAACCTGAATTCATCAAAACTGCCAAATATCCTATCTGTAACGACACCAAGCAGCTTTCTTTGGACTAGTCCCCTCTATATAAGTAAGCTTTATTTTTTACAATCATGGATAAATAAGGTGCATACTCTTCTTTCAAACAACCAGGGTGTCATTTATTATACTTTAGTAAAGCCATTGGCCAGGGTGTTGTCCTAATGTATATTTTAGGAAACAATTTTTGTGGCTGGAGACAGACATTTTCAAAATGTCCCATTCAATGCAGGGCTCAATAAAAACTGTCAGGGTGATATGGTGCTCAGTGATTTGAATCGGATTCTTTTCTTCTAGACCATTCTTTTTCCTCCCACTACAGAAGTCTAGCCCAATTGCCCAGAGATTAGAAAACTTTTTCAGAATGAGCAGATACAGAGGGTAGGAATGTGGGGGACAGGAGCTGACTATGAAAGAATGGAGGGTGGGACAAGGAAGAAAAGTGGGGAGAAATATGGAAAGATGGTTATAGGGAGAGAAGGGATATGGGGATGGACATTAGAGGAATCATCAGAACTTGAGGAAATTGGAGAGTTATGAGAGGAGAATGGGCAAAATTTTGTTTCGTGGAATTAACTTTTGTTGATAGATAACTATTGATGACATTTCTCATAAAATGTCAAGGTAGGTAGATAATCAGATTTTCATGAAGCATAGTATTAGAAAAGACCTTGGAAATCATTCTAATCCAACATCTATATAGGTTATGAATATTACCTACACCATCCCCGAGAAGCAATTGTCCAACCTTCACCAAAACAGCACCAATTATGGGCAACTCACTACTATTTTAAGGGCAACAACTCTATAAGAAACAATGAAAGTTACAAATACAGGAAAAGCCAGAAAGATGTATGTGAACTGATGTCGTGTAAAATAAGCAGAGTCCAGAAACAAACACGTAGTTTACAACAGTGAAAATAGAAATAACAATAGCCGTGAAACAATTGAAAGTAGATATTGCAGAATTGTCCCAGAAAATAAATAAATAAATAGAATAAAAACAAGCATGACCCTAAAGAAGATAATATGAGAAAACACCTTCCCCACTCCTTCCTTTGTACTATGCATACCCATAGGTACTTTCTCAGGAAACCCATCATCCTGTGAGACTGCATTAAACTTGGTGGATATACCTCACCATTATCCTCTGCTCCCCTCTTATTGGAATATTGGAGGACAGAGCAAAGAACCCCCAAAGCCTCCTGGGGCTCCTAAGTAAGCTGTCTTTTCATTGCTCACTTAGCTGCACTCCAACAGACTCGATTCCCTCATGCCTGGCACCAGATACCTTCTTTCCACTGTTTCAAACACCGTCCCCTTTTTAAGCTTTCTTTTGTGATATTTTCCTCCGTTGAATTGTGAGCGCTTTGAGGGCTGGGATCGTCTTTAAAAAAAAAAATCATAAATCCCCAGAACTTAGTAGAGTGCCTAACACAAAATAGATACTTAATGTCTATTGACTGGCTTTAAAGAGGTTAGAAAGTTACAATATTTGTCTCAGAAAATTGCATATATATTTTAGGCTTTCCCAATGTATTAACTATTTTTGTGAATTTTTTTATGCTCTTCTTTTTTCTTGTCCTGCCCCCACTCCTTTTAAAATATGTCATGTAAGAGACCGGGGGAGGAGTAATACTGGGAGACGATAAAAACAAAACATATCTATAAAATTTAGTTTCTGAAATGTTCTTTTATAAGTTTGAGGGCAGAGGAAGGGGGCAAGGTTAGGAAACAGAGGGGGAGGATTCTTCAACTTATTATGGGAATAGGAACTGAAGATCTTCCCTGCTTCTAGGCCTCTTGATAGGCTTAAGTGAATCTGAGAACCTTCCCTGATTTGAAAATATACTCTGTCCCCTGAGAGGCTGAATGTGGTCACATGGAGCCTGTGGTGGGAGGCTTGTTCTTCAGAAATGCCCACATCTTGTTACTTTGTGATTGGGCAGTGGGTCAAGAGGGCTGTGACATTCTCTGACTCAGGAGAAGGTTACATATACCTCGGAGGTGAGGTTTTGCTTCAGGGCTCACTTTGGGAAGAGTTGTGTGATTTGGCCAGATGAGACTCTGGGCAGCCATTGAGCCCCCCAGCTTTGAAAACCCAGATGTTGGCACTTCCCTGTCTGGTAACTAACTAGATATGGATGTAATGGTCAGACAGCTGGAAGCCCTGTCTATTGATCTCTTTCTCTGTCTGTATTTTTTTTTTTTTGGTCTGCTTGTAACTTCTGTTTTTATTCTCTGAAGTTCAAGGTGCTGACTTTTCCCCCTGAAGTAGGTAAATTATATGTTTGATTAAAATAGGATTGTTAACCCGTTTTGAGTTGCTTTCCTTTAGAAAAGCAGATCTAAGGGGGGCGGAGCCAAGATGGCGGCGTAGAAGCAGCAAAGCACCGCAGCTCCCACACAAACACGCTAAAAAACTCATAAAATGGGACGCTAAACAGATTTTCAAGCTCCAAAACTCTCCACAAGACAGAAAGCACTACAGGCAGCGCAGCAGGCGGGCTCTTCACAGCAGTCTGGGACCCACAGCTGAAACCCCAGCCGGCTCAGGCCCTGGGGCATTGGGCGGGGAGCCGCGGCTGCACTGGAGGCAGAGTTACCACATTTATCAGGCCAGAAGAAAAAAAGGCTAAGAGAAAGGTCGGTGGATTTTGCTAACTGGGGAGGAGAAGAGCGGGTCCGGCCAAACTGCTCCCAGGGCAAGGAGGCAG
>JAQQSW010021420.1:0-10663 GCA_028646575.1 Pseudocheirus occidentalis
TCTTCAGTCAGGTTGTTGACTGTCTTTTCATGGTTTTCTCACATCATTCTCATTTCTCTTCCCAATTTTTCCTCCACTTCTCTTATTTGTTTTTCAAAGTCTTCTTTTAGATTATCTATAGCTACTAGGCATTCTTCAAGTGTCTTGGAAGCATTTGTTGTGGGAGTTATGACTGTGTTGTCTTACTCCTGTTCCATGCTTTGATCCTTTTTGTCCACAAAAAAAGGATTCTAGAGTTTTATTGCTGTTCTTATTTTGCTTCCTTTTCCTCATGTTGGCCAGTCAATTAATTTAGTTTTGTGGAACTCTGCTTCCAGGGGGGAAAGCTCTGTTCCAAATTGCTGAGATTTTCCCAGCTGCTGAAGCTATTAGGGGGGTGTTGCAGCCTCCCCTAACTTTGGCTTGCTGAAAGCGCTCCCCAGCACCACCACCCAAGACCACGATCTGGATCCAGGCCACTCAGCTCAAGAGCACTTGGCCCTGATCAAATGACTCAGCCCCTCTGCAGGATCCACAGGCCAGGGGCTCTGAAGCAGCCCAGTGGGGGCCACTGCTGGTTGCAGCAGTTTCTGCCCTTCCCCCACTGCTTCTTTGCCCTGGGTGTAGATTGGCTGAACTGCTTTTCCTCCCCCAAATTTAGCTTGAAAGCTTCACTCACTTTCACTGACCTTTAATTCTGGCTTATGCAGATTGCTCCAGGTATTTTAGATCTTCTCTGTCGTGGAGCCTGGCCACATGGCAGTTTCAGGCTGGACTGGTCTCAGCTCCCAGCCTGTGATGAGCCCCTCCTGCCAGCTGCCTTTCTTTATTCCCTATTTTTCACACCTTTCTTTAGTCCCTATTTTTCACACCTTGGTAGATATGGTGTTGCTGGAGGCTGTAGATCTTCTCTCTTGTAGACTGGGTGCAGCTTGGCTTGGCTCCTTCCTACCTCCCCGGGGCCTGGCCACAGGTTGCAGTTTCAGGCTGGGCTGGCCTCGGCTTGCGTCCTGCCACAACGATTCCCTACTGCTGAGCTGCCTTCTGTGAGAGATGTGTTTTCTGTATTTTTTGAGTTTTAGAGTCCTAGAATTTGTCCAGCATCATATTTTTATGAGTGTTTAGGGTGGCTGCGTGGGAGCTGTGGGATGCTGCTGCTTCTACATGCCATCTTGGCTCTGCCCCCAGCTTCATAATCTCTTCATATTTTAAAAATTGAGAACCCAAAAGAGCTTTTGAATATGTAGTTAATATCTATTAGCATTTAAAAATTAAAGCTGATAATTTGAAAATGCATTAATTCATTTTAAAATCACAATAATAAACCCTATTGCATATCAACATAAATAACATTTTATGAGAAATTATTAAATTTTCTAAAACAAATAATAATGAGAAAGTAGCATTGTTTCTCATAATTTTGCAAATATCTTTAAGGTCTGGCTTAATAGAAGATAATCAAATTCTTAGATCTCCTTCTGTGCTCAATTTGTTGCAATATGTTGCTTTACTTGAAGGAAATCTAAACTCCCACAGATATGTAGTAGCAAAAAGAGGGAGTATTTTAATTCGCAAATACCATCTTAGTATTATCATGACCTCATGGAACCTCAAAAAATCTCAGAGATCCCCAGAGGCTCTTGAATCTCACTTTAAGAACCACTACTCTAAGAACTTTTCATCCAGAGTTCAAGACATAAATATTCGGAGCTGAATTCACAACAGTATAGAATCTATAGACTTGGAAGAAACTTCAGAAATTACCCAGTTTTATCCATGTCTAAATAAGAATTCCATCTACATTATACCTAACAAGTTATTCAGGCTTCATTTTTAGTTTGAAGCCCTCAGTGAGGTGTGACCTGCTATGAATTTCCTATTAAATACCAAGAAGTTTCTTACATTCCTCATTTATTTATGTGGAAAATGTCTTATCGCCTATTTCCTGGGGATGCTCAAATGATATGGGAAATGATGAATCATTTCAGTAAGTTTATAGTCTACCCCACCCTCTCCAAATAAAAAAAAACCCTGCCTCCTGATATCAAATGTTATTTTAGGCAACCTGAGACCATTTTGACAATAGGATGAAGTTCAAAATCCAGTTTGGAAGAATGAATTATTCAGATTTTCACAGCTTATGTATACCTTACATCTTGGAACACATTTAATACATTTTCCCTCATTTTAGCCAGAAACAATAAAGTAATTCTCAACTTTGACTGTAGTGTTTGACCTGAGCCCATGAAAAACGATTAGGCAGTCACTTCAGCAATTGTCATATTTGGAGAAAATGCAACAGTAAATGAAAGCTATTTCCCTATCCTTCATTTTCATAAGCTTCTAACAGAGTAGTTATAATGAAGACATTATATAACTTCACAGCCTTTTATCCATAAAACTCCAAGCCTTGGGCTATTTCTGTATATGTGTACATACCTCCCAACCATAGTTATTCAGGTTCTTGAGAAACAACAGGGATTATTTTTTTCATAAAGAAAGGAGAAATGAATGTAAATTATTAAAAATTTAAACATTTAATCATTCTGATATTTGTGTATTGTCTTTTATTGGCATGTCTTTAAGTGAAGGTGTGTGAGTGATGGTGGTTAAAAAGAAAATACAATAATGACCACTGAAATTTTTCTTCCACCCTGTGGGATTTGAGAGGATTTGAAAGGAATCAAAGAAAATCTGCATTACAATACCTTGAGTCCTGTAGAGAGGAACTCACAGAAAAATAATCTTTATCCACCCTTGCCACAGTATGTAAGAGTATATGTATAGTAGATGAATATGGTGTGTATGATTTTAGTCTAAAATGATTGCCTGCTACTTAAAGAAAAACAGGGGGGGAAATCCCCCCTTTTTTACTATTAAGGCTAAAGCTAAGATCATATAAATTAATAATAATCAAAGTCATTATTACTTAGGGAATATTTTTTTTCACTCACTTCTATTTTCTAAGGGAAAAATATATAATATGTTGCCTTTGCCCCCATTTTAAAGGTCAAACTATTTTCCCCATTAGAATTCAAGCATGTTGTAATCATACATTCAGTGACATAAGGAACTTCACAGTCATACAGTATAACCCTGTAGTCTCTAATTCTATAGATGAGTACATTGTGATCAGGGAGTTAAGTAACTTACCCTAGGTCACACAGGTAATAACTAATACAGTCTGAATCCAAACTCAGTTCCATGACTCTAAAGACAGGACTCTTTTCACTGAAAAATGTTATTCATTCATTTGACAAGTCTTTATTTAGTGCTATGTAGAAAGGCAACATGTCGTAGTGGATAGTGACCTGGCTTGGAAGTCAGGAAGACCTGGATTCAAGTTCCACTCTTTTTTTCTCTTTGTTCATTTGTTTCTTATGCATTTATTCCTTCATCCATGCATTTATTCTTGAATTTGTTTTTTTTTCAAATTTTGAGTTCTAAATTCTTTCCCTGTCTTCAATCTCTCCTCCACCCATTTAAGAAGGTAAGCAATACGATACTCATTTTACATGTGAAGTCAAATGCAAAGCATATTTCCATATTAGCTATGTTGTGAATAAAAAAAGCAAGAGAAATAAAATTTTAAAATATGCTTCAATATGCACTTGGAGTTCATTAATTATCACTCTGAGGGTGGATAGCCTAGTCTGTCATGAGTCCTTTGGAATTATTACGGTGTAATTAACTGTCATTGTATTGAAAAAAAATCTTAGTCTTTCATCTGATCATCATTACAATATTGCTGTTACTCTGTACAATGTATTTCTAGTTCTGCTCAATATACTTTGCATCAGTTCAGATAAGATTTCCTTGTTTTTTTCTAAAAACATCCCCTTCATAATTTCTTATGACAGTAGTATTTCACCACAATCCACAACTTGTTAAGGGATTCCCCAACTGATAAGCATCCCCTTCAATTCCCAGTTATTTGTCACCACAAAAAGAGCTTATATATATTTTGAGTCCCTTTCCTTTTTCTTTTTTCTATTTGGGATATATACCTACTGTTGGTATTAAGCATATTTCCAAACTCTTCTCCAGAATATTAGTGTATCTATTTTTTCCACATCCCCTCCAGCATCTGTCACTTTTTTCTGTCATGTTGTCTGATCAGATAGGTACAAGTTGCTACCTTGGAATTGTTTTAACTTGAATTACTCTAATTAATAATCATTTAGAGCATTTTCATATGACTATTGACAGCTTGGATTTTTCTTCTGAAAATTGCTTGTTCACATTCAAATTCCACTTCTAGCACATGTCAACTATGTGACCCTAGATAAATCATTTAACTTCAGTGCTCTATACTACTCTTTAAAATAATAAACTGTAGATAAGCCCTGGCCTATGTTCCTTGAAATACTTTCCTGACCTGGTAGTTCCCAATACCATTAAAATCCTAAATCCAGTCCATCTCTCACCTATTATATGCAACACTATAAGCTGGGGATACAAAGACAAACCTAAAATAGTCCCTGCCCTCAAAAAAGTTTCCATTTTACAGGGAGAAACAACACATACAGAGAGTAATCAACACAAAATATAACAAATTCAAAAAACATTTAGGGCATGAGGGAAAGTGAGCAATCAGAACAGGCCTGGGTTAGAAAGAGGCAAGCTTGAGACCAGTCTTAAAAGAATCTAGAAGGGCTAAGAGTTGGGAAGTAAGGAGGTTATACATTCTAGGTACAGGAGAAAAGCTGTGAAGAGATAAAAATGTGAGGAAAATAAAGCATCCTCTAAACAGGCCACTTTTGCTGAAATACCAAGGGAATGATGGGAATTATTTAAAATCAAGTCAAACAATATATTCGAGGCACCTTCTGAAGAACTTGGCAAAAAAGAAGGAGAGGCAAAACAGAGAAGTTTACTTTTTATCCTAAAGGCAATAGAGAACAACCAAAGTTTCTTAAACAGAGGATGAGTATTCTATAAATTAATTCTTCCTGGTAATGTTATGTGCATTTTTGTCATCATCTAAAATTAATGAGATGCTGTCTTCTACCTGGGACTAGGTTATTTATTTACTTAGTCATATATTTATAACCATATTCGTATTTGTATATAAAGAGAAATGTATGTATTTATGTACGCATATTATATTTTCAAACACATATATTCATAAGTGTGTTGTATATGTATATGTACCTATTTATACATATGTGCATGCATGTATATATACTTATTGAGCATGACTTATTGGATAGAAGATTCACCTTGGAGTCAGGAAGAACTGGGTTCATGACCTGTTCATGTATGTGTGTTGGACATCTTAAACTGGACATCTTCTAGACATCTTGAAATCAACATGTGCAAACGAAACTCACTAATGATTCCCCATAAACCCTCCACTCTTATTACTCTTAAGTTACTCTTAACTTCCTTATTATTCTTAAGGTACTACTAGCCTCTCAGTCATGTAGACTTGGAAATTCAAAGTCATTCTTGATTTTTCATGATTACTCATGTCATATGAAGTTTTTGTATTTATAATTGCATAATAGTTCATAGAAGACAGACAGGCAGACAGACAGACATATAGATAGATAGATCAATAGATAGATAGATAGATAGATAGGTAAATAGATGATAGATAGATAGATTAGATAGATGATAGATAGACAGATAGTAGATAGATAGATAGATAGATAGATAGATAGATAGATAGATAGATAGATAGTAAGATAGATAGATAGATAGACAGAAGCTAGCTATACATGTATATATGTAGTTAGGTAGATAGGTATGAACTATTATGCAGTACTGTGTGAGTGGAGGGTATATGTGTATATATACATACACACATGTGTGTACATATATACATGCATATACATACATATGTACATGTGTGTGATCTTCTCTCCACTCACATAGACAACATCCTATTTCAGACTCTAATCATCAGTTCTCATCTGACCATTACAATACCCATCCTCAAGTGTCTCCCCACTAAGCTGACAAAGTATTTTTCCTAAAGCATAGGGACTGACCATATAACCATCCTCTTCAGTGTATTTATATGGTTCTCTATTACTTCCAGGCCTGATTATAGAGTACTGTATTTGGCACTTAAACTTCCTCATAACTTGACCCTTTCCTATATTCCCACTTTCCTTATACTTTAGTCTCTTCCAAGTACTCTCTAATTCAGTGGTTCTCAACCTTCCTAATGCCCTAACCCTTTCAATACAGTTCCTCATGTTGTGGTGACCTCAAACCATAAAATTATTTTCATTGCTACTTCATGACTGTAATTTTGCTACTGTTAGGAATTGTAATGTAAATATCTTATATGCAGGATGTATTTTATTGTTACAAATGGAACATAACCCACAGGTTGAGAATCGCTGCTCTAATTAATCCATAACAGCCCACTTGCTGTTTAATGACATTGCTGTCCTCCCATCTCTCTGACTTTACACTAGCTATCACCAATGCTTGGGATTCTTTCTCTTCCCACCTCCAACTTCATACAAGCCTCAGCTCAGGAGCTTTCCTCCAAATTTCTGCAAGAGGCCTTTCTCTCCTGGTCACCCCAGCTTCTAGAGTCTTCCTCTTTGAGATTACCTCCCATCTCCTCTGCTATATACACTTATTGAAATGTTATCTATCCTGTTAAAATGTGAGTTCTTTGAGGGTAGGAACAATTTTTACCTTTGTATTTCCAGCACTTAGCATAGGTGACAAATAACAATCTTTTAATAAATGCTTATTGGTTGATTGAGAACCTTGGATTGAACAGAGTCTTCCTAAGATCTCTTTCAATTCTAAATTTATGATCCTATGAAACATAAGCTATGATTAAATTCATGCTTCTAGAGTGTAATAAAACTGAGGATAACAATTCCTGGATATGGTAGGTATTTAATTTAATTTAATTAGGATTTATTTTACTCTCATATAAATGTTGCTTCAATACAATGTGAATAGTACTTTTTAGGTGATTGTTTGAATGATTCAATAAAACCCCTTGCTCCTGAGTAAAGGGATGATTTTAGGCCTGCATTATACAGATTGATTTGGCAAACACAGAAATGGACAGTGTCCTTTATTGTTAGGGAAAAAGATTCCTGGGGGGAAAAGATGAGATGGTCTTTTAAAAAAATATGATACATAATATTCTAAACCCAAATCTCTAAAAAAAGCAGTAGCAGCATTTGGTTTTCCACACTATTCTATGGATGAAAGCATTTTCTTTTTGACATATCGTCTGAATCAGTTCTTCTGCTGAGCACTCCTTACCTATAAATAGTACTATACTTTTCTACGTATACTCCCTAAGGACCATGTGTCTTTTTTCATCCATGTTTTCTCAATGCCTTCTATGATATTCTGTTCACAGTAGATGTTTCTCATTCATAGAACTATATGATCTCACACCATTTAGTTTGAACAATTTAAGAGTACCTGTAATATGAAGTACTAAAATTTTACCTTCAAAGACCATAAATTACAGTATAAGATGTTCTTATCAAAATACAGGATTATTTAGAGCTAGCAGAGACTTGTGGCATCATAGAACACAAAGTTTGGAAAGGACATGAGTATCTAACTACTCCAACCTGGGCATGGACAAGAATCCCTCTCTATATTATACCCGACAAGACATCTCTTAATCTTTTCTAGAAGGCCTAGATTACTTTAGTACAACTGCTCCCTTTTATTTAGGTAGGAAAACTGAGGCTTAGAAAGCATGTGACTTAACCAAGGGCATAAAGGTGAAAAACAGTAGAACTGGGAATTGAAGGCAGATGTTTGGGCTCCAAATATGATGCTCATTCCTCTCTACCAAACTGCTTCTCCACCCACAACACTCTGCCTCTCCACTCACAATGTACTGTTTCCACACTCACGCCATTGTAACAAATAGATCCAAATGCCAGGAGATAACCCAGATGGGAAAATACCAAGTCTGCATACTTGTCACAGCAGAATTACACTAACGATGCAAAACCCCCTGATCAGTGATGCATAAACAACCCCAGAATTATCCTACAGAAAATAATTTGTAACCATTCCAATGTTCCCACTCTATGGTAAGCAAGTATAAGAGAGAACAAATCAATTATCGTTTGTTTCTATTCAGATGTCCAAAAGAATTCTTTGGTTCACCATCACTAATGTTTACAAATCTTTGGAAGATTTTGCATGGCCTTCCTTTCCATATCATCACTGGGGTCAACTCTCTATAATATACTAAATTATTTTCTTTTTGATAACAATTATTTTACATAGAGCCCGAAACCAAAATATGTTATATTTGTTTGCTTACTTCTTTTATTTCTATGGCAATGGGGAAAATATTTGTATTGTTTTAAACTTCATCTTTCACGTTTTTTTAAACTTATTTTCTCTCATGTAACTAGTAATACTATAGATTGCCTTATTGGACCTACAGCTGTGGTTAAAACAGTTATCTTCCCTTTCTTTGGGATTACTTTTTTTTCGATATGAAAATGTAGTAACTGTGCTTGGACATTGCCCAGGGTCAGTTAGGAACTAGGTTCTGGCAGTACATTTCTCTCCATTAAAAAAAAAGTCTTCATTACCACCTACTGATGAAGATTCTGCTTTTCCTATGAAGGATATGCTTTGATTAAGCGTGAAATTTCATCCACAAGTTAACATAAGATATGAACCCACCTTCCCCCCAGTACTTATTCTATTCCCTTCTTAAGCTTTTCAAACCTTACAGTTTTCTTAAATAATAGTCACTTATGCTACTTTTTGATTTGATTATTTTCTAAGCATTTCTTCCTCATTTACAGGCCTATCATATTTTTTAAAGAGGGTTTATTTTTTAATTCTTAACAGTGACTAGACTCATTGCAGAACATGCACTTCTCAATCTGGGCAAGAATTTTTCGTAAATGTAGACACTCACATTAAAATCCAAGAGGAAGATTTGTATAACTTTGTAACTGTCCACTAGTTGCCCATTGGCTTGTGGTAATGCTATGCCAGATGCAGTATATCACAGTGTTTCCCCTTTTGGGTATGAACAATTTATCAATGATAAACAAGTTAGACAGCAACAATAAAGCCAGTGTTTATATAGCACTTTAGGGCTTGCAAATTGCTTTTCATACATTCTCTCATTTGAGAAAATACTTCATGCATTTTTTTCCAAAATGAAGGAAGCTTAGGGGAGAGAATTTCACTTAGGACTCTAAACAAGAATCCTGTATTAACAGGGATACAAAAATTTGATGGTGGTCATAGAAAAGTTAAGAGAAGGAGGTCACTTCCTCTTAGCAAAAATGTAACTGACTCGTTGAGTTGTCAGTCAGCTATGAATGGTTTTATCAAGTTGCATTGACCAGCTTGTGAACCAGATTTCCTTCTTGGTCAACCAGGGACAGAGGCTGATTCAACAGAATAAAATGACCTAGAACATCAGTCAAAGGATCTCAAGTATGAGGTACTTCAGAATCATCAGGGAAATAGCAGGCATTATTTCAGGTTAGGATCATTAACTGGAGAAAATACTCTTGGGTAAAAAGGATTCTATTCTCAGTATTTCTATAGCATTGTGAGATGGTAATAAAAATAAAGGAAATCAGAGTAGATAAATTGGAGAAATATACTTAGGAAGGAGAGAGTATAAGGGTAAAATATAGTTTTTAGTTAATTCCTCCTATAACATTTGGAAAATAAACTGTGAAGTTCATGCTTAGCAAAGATAAAATAAAGATACATCCATACCTAGAATGTTTCTGGGTAGGACTGACTTAAGAGCATACAAAGAATTCTCTACAATGAAGGGACAGAGTTGTCACATAACCATACACATATAGAAAATATAACATCAGTTTAATATATATCTGCAACAATCTAATGAAAAGGGGTGCAGTCAAAGAGTATGTTTTGATATGAGTAGATATATACCATAATTCCAGAATAATACTTCCTCTTCTCTTCCCCCACTTTTCTTCTCCTCCTCCTCTTCCTCCTCCTCCTCTTCCTTATCCCCTCTGCCTTTATTTGAAATGCACTGTACATTTTGCCTAACTGTGCATATTTTTCTACATAAGAAGATCTCATTTGTTTAAAGAATTCCCATTTAAATTCTTCATGTAAATACGTTGTAAATATTCATATTATATTGTGGAACAAAATATCATGAGCTCTTAAAGGACAAAAACTATTGTCTGGATTTTGTAAATTGTCTAACATATTAATACTTTCAATTAATACCATCTTATAATGTTGGTGTTTGTGAATCATTATCTAGTTACTTTCAAGTAGGGACAATGGAACATTTAATTCAATATCCAATAAGGATTTATTTGAAGCAAATTATATAATGATTACATTTTTTAAAATGTGCTGTTCATGGATTCATCTTTACCAAAGGGAATTCTCCTGTATCTCTTTTGGTTGATTAAATTTTTGAAAGCATTTCTGGAGCAGAACATTTAACATATTTATCTTGGATGAATTATACAAAATTAGTATTTTCCTATTCCAGAACTCATACACATTTTGGTCTCCATTCAAGATACTTGAGAGCAGCATGAAATTAAATTCTTAGTAACAGAAGACTACTTCAAAATGGTGGGGAATCCAGAAAAAAAGATAGGCTGGAACAAATTACATAAAATAATAACTTGGAATAAATTACATAAAATAATTTAATAAACAACCAGCATGATGCTTACTGATGAAGTCTTTGAAA
>JAQQSW010021421.1:0-10663 GCA_028646575.1 Pseudocheirus occidentalis
TAGCCAGCAGGAAGAGAGCCCCTCCCACAAAGGCCCAGCACTCACATTGCAGCCAGAGCTGTTGTACCCTCCAGCGCACACCATTGTGGTTTTCACAGTGGAGCCCTTACCAGTCACTCTGACTGCAGTAGTCATAGTCCACCACTGGGAGAAAGGCCTGTTGCAGTATGTCAGAGAGGGATCCACCAGCTGTAGGGGTGGTGGGGTTGGGGGAGAAAGGCAGTTAGGTGTGTCTGGGGGATCAGAGAGATGTAGAGAGAGATGGAGAGAAGAGAGAAAGAGACATAGAGAGAGAAGAGAAAAAAAGAGGGAGAGACAGAGACAGAGAAACAGGAAAGTCCCAGATCCCAACCCAGACCAACCCCCCATACCTGACAGTTTGAGAGTTCAAAAGTCAAAACTGGGGGAGTAAACTCCAATATAAGCCTCTGCCCTCAAACTTCATAGTTACTATCTTTAGAGAACTGACCAGGGACACCAAGGTTCAAATCTTGCCTCAGAAATTTATTAGCTGTATGACCCTGGGCAAATCACTTAATGTATGCCTGGATTTCCTTGCTTTCTAGTGGATAGGCCTTTAAGATCCCTTCTAGCTTTAAAGTTATGATCTTATCAAACTGCTTTACCCTGGGATAGCCCTTCAGATGTTCTACCTCAGTTTCCTCATCTGCAAAATAGGCAGAATAATAGTACCTACTTTCCAGGTTGTTAGAATTACATGATGCATGAAAAGTCTGGCAAATCTTAGAGTGCTGTATCAATGTTGAGTATAAATATTATTATTCAGTGGTCTTCCTCTTTACAGAGGAGGAAACCTCAAACAATCCAGTATCTTAGTCAAGAAAATCCTATGTACAGTGTGGTCCATGGAGTCAGGAGAGTCAAACATGATGATATAATTGAACAGCTCCCACAACCCTCCTCTTTCCCCTAAGGCAGCTCTCCCCAGGGCTTCTCACATGCTGTTGTTCATCCCTCTTTCTCCCCAGGGCACCTGCCCCAAACCCCTGGCAGCCTTGCTGGAACCTCCCTCCACTTGGGCTCCCTGCCAGCCCTCCTCCAGAGCCCAGCCATACCAGAGAGGCGACCCCAGCCAGTGATGGAGCACGATTCTTCATTGGGCAGGATGGTACCAGGTTCAGGGAGTTTGGCCTGGCTTGACTTTGTCATTGATCTCGGCACTCTGAGAAAGCTTGACAAGAGCAATGTCATTCCTGAAACAGATTGGGGGACCAAGCTGAGAGAAGACCAGAGAGGAGGATTTCTTGCTAATGGGCACTGCCATGGGGGAAGCCAGTCTGGGCAGACCCACTTTGGGATTCCCCAGCAGCGAGACTTTGTTCATCCCTCCTGGCCTTTGTTCTTCCAGCCTCTTCTCTCTCCTCTCAATCCTGCCTCTTTCAAGGATCAGCTCAGTCTTTCTCCCTGCAGCCTGCCCTGATACAGCAACTCCATCATCACCCTCCTTCTTGACTTCTTCCCACACTCCCCCCTAAAACAGCTCACCTTTCCATAGCCCTTTGAGGTTTATAAATCATTTCCCTCACAGTCCCATGATGTAGGGAGTACCATTATTATCCCCATTCTAGAGAGAAGCTGACTGAGACTTAGATCAGCAAGTCATTTAGCACCATGGGCTCTTTGGGCCTCTGCCCACGCCCTCCACCCTCAGTTCCACCTCTTGGCCTTCCTGCCAGCTCCTCCTCGGGTGGTACCTTCCACCTGCAGCCTTTATGGCACTCAACGGATGCTTGAGCCTTCTGCTCTAAAAGTCTGTCTTGCATTTATCTTACAGATAATTTCTCTAGGCTTCTTTCTGTACATCTTGTCTCTCCCCAGAACAGGTAAGCTACCTGAGGGCAGGGATTGTCTCCTTCTGATCTTTGCATCCCCAGAGCCTAACATGGTACCTGGTCCTTACTCAGTGCTTCACAAATGCTTGGTGATTGATGAATCTGGAGATGGAAGGAACCTTGATGGCATCTAGTCCAGGGGTTTTTAGCCTGGGAGTCCCTGAACTTTTAAAAAGATATTTGGATAACTACATTTCAATGACATTGATTTTCTCTGTAATCCTATGCACTTAAAATGATTTAAAGAAGGGTTCTGGGAGCTTCCCCAGACCGTCCAACGGGTCCAGAATACAAGAGAGGTTAAGAGCCCCTGCTCTAGTCCACCCCACTGTTTACAGATGAGCACACTGAGGCTTAGGTGGTAAAGTGATCTTCCCAGTATCCTACAGGCTCTCAGCCACCATGCTGGGGGTTGGACTAGGGTTAGAAACAGAATTGGAAGAGACTTTAAAAACATCCACATCTCACTGAGGCCAAGAGAAATGCTATGACTTGCTGAAAGTCACAGAGATAATAAGCAGCAAAGGTGGGATTTGACCCCACAATCTTTGACTCCAAATTCAATGTTCTTTCCACCTCCTAGGATATAAAGTGCTTTCTAGTTCAAAATCCTGTGATCTTATGATTCCTCTGACTCAGGCCCCTGTCCCTAAAGAGACTGCTCTTTGGGCAGGGCAGTGCAGGTCTTGGGTAGCATCCAGGAAGAAAGTGAGCACTGGGGAAACTGAGTCCAAGAAAGGAAAATGCACTCCCTCTAAGGGCACACCTGATCCACCAAGGCTGCTTGTGTCATCTCCTCTCTGCCTCTGAGGGCTGCCATGTATGCACCTCCTTGGACACTGACCTCTCCAAGCATGAATTGGGGGAGAGCCTTGTGTGTTATTTCATCATTATGATAACTAGTATTTACATAGCATTTGTAGGTCTGAAAATTGCTTTACTTATGTTTCACTCTTGTGAGGTGGGTTCCACTATTATTATAATTTTAAAGATAAGGAAATAGAAGATAGAAAGGACTTAGTAATGATCACTTGAGTCAGGATTCAAATTCAGGTCTTTCTGCCCTCTCTGGGGCTATCCCATTTACCCACAGGCCACATTGCTGGAGTTCTAATCCTCATGAACAAAGAGGTCACCAGAGTTGACAGGAATCACTTGCTCTGCCCCTTCCTCCACAGACTGATCATGCTCTCCCAGAACCACCCGGGAGGTGTGATTTGTGTTTGGAAGCCAGAAGAGAAAGCTAAAGGTCAGCTCCACCTGGAAGCCTCAAGCCCCAGGTTGTCACAGGAACCTCTGATCCAGCAGGGAACCCCACCCCTCCCCAGAGGTGGCACCCTAGATTAGGAGAAACTTCAGGTTATGTGAGCTTATAGATCAGAGTGGGAACCTTCAGCCTTGAGGTCACACATGCCCTCCTAGGACCTCTGGTGTGACCATTTGATAAGTGTTACTATGGAGGGGAACAACAGGAAGGAAAAAAGGGAATGGGTCAACTTTACTCTCATTGAATTTGCCTTAGGGAGGAAATGACATACACTCATAATTGTGTATCTTGCCCTGCTGGAGAGCAGGGGGGAAGGTGCTGAGAGGGGGAGGATGGAGGGGAGGACAGGTAGGGTGGAGAGGGTTGTTAGAAGCACACACTTCTGTAAAGGGACGGGGACAAAGTAGAGAATTAGAACAAGGGGAGAGCGGGATAGAAAGGACGGAAATATTGTCAGTGTTGTTCAATATGTCCATTGTGGAGATTTTCTGTGTAACTACACATATACAGCCTTTATTGAATTGCTTGTCTTTCCAGTGGGGATGGATGACAAGGAAGGAAGGGAAAGAATCTAGAATTTAAAGTTCTAAAATAATATATTAAAAATATATTTATGTTAATATTTAATATGCATTTAATATCTATTAAATATAAATATATATATATATAATTTACATGCAACTGGGAAATAAGATATACAGGCACTGAGATAGGAAGATCCATCTTGCCCCACCAGAAAGTCAGAGGCTTAATGAGGTAGGATATAGGAGAGGTAGGATATAGGTTGAGGGAGGGGGTATCACTCTTTTGGGGTGATGGATAGGGGAAAGACGGGGAGAAAATTTGTAACTCAAAATCTTGTGGAAATCAATGATGTAAACTAAAAATAAACAAAAGTTAATTAAAAAAATAAATAAAAATAAATTAAAAATGCTATACTTAATACTGAAAACATACTATCCAGGTAGTGTCAAATATAATATTTAAAAATTTATCATGCCTTTTAGCAACATTGCTAGATCTTTCCCACCTCCATTCCCTCCTTCTAACCCATCATTTGTATTGCCACCAGGTGAATCATTTAGAATCTTGGATCTGGTCATGTCAGTCAATCAGTCAAGAAGTATTTATTAAGCCTTTTTATGGTGCCAGGCACAAAACAAGGCACTCAGGATACAAAGAAAAAAAATACAAAAATTTAAACTAATCCCTGCTCTTAAATAGTTTACATTCTATTAGGAAAAATAATACATAAATAATTAATGTTACACTTATGCTCAAAAATCTTCAGTAGTTTATTATTGCTTCCTAGATAAAGTTCATACTCCTTTGTTTTGCATTCAAGGCCCTCCACTCTTAGGAGCCCCCCTACTTTTCGGGCTTATCTCATAGGAATCCTTTCCATGTGATCTATGCCCCAACCAGTCTGGACTGTCCTCTGTCATCCCTTAACATGAGCTGCACTCCTTTGCCTCCATGTCTTTGCTCAGGCTGTCCCCTATTCCCCACATGCCCTCCCTCCGTTCTTCTGCTGGTAAATTCCTGTCCATCCTTTAAAATTCAACTCAACTTTCATCTCCTTTAACAAGATTTTCCTGATGCTTCCAATTATTAATGACCTTTTCTTCCTGAGAGCTCATAATACTTTGTTTTGCAATACTCTAATGCAATTATTATAATTACTTTTACATTATAGTTAGCTGTGTTCTATCTTCAGAATATACTATAAGCTACAAGAGAACAGAGACCCTATTTTATCTTTCATTTAAACTATTCCAGTGCCTAACACAGTGCTTTTCACTCAGCAGATACTTAAAGCTTTTTGAATTGAATATTATCTAAATTATCCTGTGCAAGGGGAGGGAGCTACTCTATTTGAATTGTCTGGATAGTTGAAAAGAAAGTTTGGCAGGGTCTTACCCACTTCATGTAGTTTCCTTGGTTCTCAGAAGCTGAGGTACACACACCTACCTAATCCGTGGTTGGAAGCTCACCTGGGGTTATGCACATGTTAGTTATTCTCTACTTACCATGACATTCTATTTACTCACTTTAGGACTTAGTTTTAAGGCCATCTTCATTTCTGTTCTGTGCATAATTACTAGCATCACTTAAAGTTCTTTGCCTCAGTTTCTATTTCTGCACCAGATTTGGTTGCTCTCAAGAAGCAATAATTTGGTCTTCCTTAAGTGTTACACGCAGTCCTGCATTATGGCTTGAGATTGTCAGTCATAGTTTTTTGTTCCTTACTAGATTATTGATTATAACATTTCAGGGTCATACTTTAAGGAGATATCCTGCTTCAAGTGGGATGGAGGGATTGATGGACAGTTTGCCAAGAGAGCAGATGACAAAGTAAAATGTCAGCATCTAGAAATGAAATGATTCAGACCGTGTTTAGCACATAGTAGGTGCTCAGGAAATGCTAACTGACTGATGGACTTTTTCCCTCTCCTTTAGACCAAACCTGTTTCAGGTGGCTGAAGCTAGGCATGGCCACCTTTCTAAAAGGGGAGTTGTGAATAAGGGTTGAGTTCAGTTAACTTCTGTAACAGTCCGGGAATAAGGCAAGATCATAGAGTACACATTTTAGAAAACAGAAAAGGCCTCAGAGATTATCTAGATGTCTCCAAATTGATCACTAGATGGCAGCATGCTGAAATATACACAATCGTCCTTGCTTTCTATTTTAGGTACAGAGCACTTTAGAAAACTTAAGGAAATGACAGGCTCCTATGACTGTCTTCTGACTTCTGCTCCCTTTGCTTTAGAGACCTCACACTCTCCAAGCACTCTCTCTCCTTATGCCTCTAAAGTTATTAAATCCCATAGCACGGAGCCTAGGTGTTTCCACAGATGACTTTGTCACGGTGATTGCTAAAATATATTATGTATATGTATGAGGGAGTATGAGGGGAAAAAGGAGATTGAACACAATATCAGACAACAGGAGGAAGAATAGTGGACAACTAGACTCGTGCTGTTATTAAAACCTAGATTTGTTCTGCATAGGGTGCAATGGATAGAAGGCTAGATCTAGAATCAGAAAGACTTGAATTCAAATCTAGTCTCAGATACTTGCTACCTGTGTAACTCTGGGCAAGTCACTTAATTTCTGTCTCAGTTTTCTTAACTATAAAATGGGGATAATAAGTAGCACCTGCCCCCTAGAGTTGTGAAGATGAAATGAAAGCACTTAGCATAGTGCATAGCACATAGTAGGTGCTTAATAATTCTTCCCTCCTTAGGGATTTAAGGCAGTTCTATCAGTTTGGAAAATAGAAGTATGTGGGGGAAGGGAGGATGGTGAGAGGGAGGAGGCACAGATGCAAAAAGCTCCTCATATCCCATCTCCTCTATGAAGCCTGCTTTCACAAAATGAGTAAGAGGTGGATTTGTTTCTCTTTCACTTAATACATGAAAGCTAGGACTAACATACCCACCATCTCCTCCCATGTCAATGTTATTGTTGTGCTACCTATCTGGCCATCCTGGGTTATTAGCAACCAAAAATAGCCAAAACTATAAACTTGGTTCCTGACCTATGGCTACATCCACTGATACTACACTTTTGATGGCTTCTTTTTCAACCATCCAGTGTTGGGATTCAGGAGGATCACATCTCTTGAAGTTGTTGAGCTCCAGTAGAGCGGTGTGATGTTAACATATTCAGTCCTCATGCTTAGGTCAAGACTTATAGAGAAATCAGTGAATCCAAGAAGCAGAGGTGGAAGAGACACACAAGGACACCTGGTCCCACTCATGGCAGAATTGCAGCCCTCTCTGCCCCAACAAGTGTTCCCTTTGTTTTAATACCTATAGTGAGAGGAGATGTTCTCCCCACCCAGTCCATTCTGCTTTTGGATGGTTCTCGTTGGTAGGGAGGGTTTCCTTAGATTAAGTCTACACTTACCTCTTTATAAATTCCACAGATCACTCATAGTCCTGCTCTCTGGGTTCCAGTCGATGTTGTTTAATCATTTGTAATGGTAAGGGAATGTGAAGATCTTCCCTGCCCCCTAATAGACGGAGGGAATTTGAAGATCTTCCCTGCCCTTTAATGGGCTTCACTTGGAGCTCAACAAGAGAAGCTTGCTTAGGGAAGGCTTGTTTTTCAGGAAGGCACACACCTTTTGTTACTTTGTAATCAGGCAGTGGGTTATGAAAGAAATTTCCTCTCAACGTGAAGGAAGGTGTGTGTGTGTGTGTGTGTGCGCGCACGCGTGTGTGTATACACGTGTACGTGTACGTGTATGTGTGTGTACATGTGTGTACACACACATGCTGAGGTTTTGCTTTGGGGCTCACTTACAGGAAGAGTTGTATGATTTGGCCAGATGAGACTCTGGGCAGCCATTGAGCCCACTGGCTTTGAAAACCCAGATGTTGGAGCTTCTCTCTCTGGTAACTAACTAGGTGTGTATGTAATGGTCAGACAGTTTAGAAGCCCTATATGTTGGCCTGTTCAACTGCATTATTTTCTGTCTGTATTTTTTGTCTTCTTGTAATTTCTGTTTGTATTTTCTGACATTAACATACTAACTTTTTTTTTCCTGAACTAAGTAAATGATATACATGTTTGATTAAAGTAAGATTGTTAACCCCTTTTGAATTGCTTTCCTTTAGAAAAGTAGATCAAAGAATCTGTGCTAGCAGCCATTCTGGGTGAGCTAGGGTGCTTGCTGATATATCATTTCAGTTGTGACAGACTCTTTGTGATCCCATTTTGGGGTTTTCTTGGCAGAAATACTGGAGTGTTTTCCTATTTACTTCTCAAGCTCATTTTACAAATGAAGAACTGAGGCAAACACAGTTAGGTGACTTGCCCAGGGTCACATAGCTAGTAAGTGTCTGAGACTAGATTTGAACTCAGGAAGAAGAATTTTGTTGATTCCAAGCCCAGTGCTCTATCCACTGTGCCACCAATTGCCTCCTAGGTCCCACTAGAATAAATTTAATCCTTCTTCACATGACAGACATTGAAATACTTGAGTATCATTCCCTACTCTGTCTTCTCTAGTCTAAACATTTTTAGCATATTCAACTGATTCTCATAAATCATGGCTCTTCAGGTCCTTCAACATCCTGGTCATCTTCTTTGGATATTCACTAAGCAGCTAGGTGGCACAGTGAACTCAAGAAGACCTGAGTTCAAATCCTGTCTCATATACTTACTGACTGTATGATCCTGGGCAAGTCACTTAACTTTTAGAGATTTAAGTCAGTTATGATAGTCTGGACTTCCCATCAGGTTCCTCATCTGTAAAATGGGAATAATAATGGCCCCTGCCTTAGAGGGTTGCTATGAGGATCAGATGAAATAACATATGTAAAGTGCTTTGTAAACCTTAAAACACTCTATAATTGATGGCTATTATTATTAGCAATATGCTTCTTTAAAGGTAGCACTCAGAACTATACACAGTACTTCATATTTGGTCTGAGCAGGCAGAGTACCAAATGGGTTTATCCTTTGCTGGTCCTATATAACATACCTCACATAATAATTGCATTAGATTTTTGTCTAACATATCATACTGTTCCCAATACAATCAAATCCCAAAAGTGTTTAAGTGCCTACTATGTACAAGGAATTGTGCTAGGCACGAAAGAATATAAATACAAAATAGTACTGGTCCCCAAGAAGCCTATGTTCTATCTAAGGGATACATTTAAATATATAAGTACATACATGATAATTTGAGACAGAGCAAGCATTATAACAAAGGGGTTCAGAAAAAAAAACTTTCCTGTCAATTCCATTAGCTAAAAATCACATATCTTTTTCAGATGATCTGACATTTAGCTGTGCCTCTTTCATTTAATACTTGGGAAACTGATTTTTTGAACCTGAGCATAAGACTTTACACTTATTCTTATTAAATTTCATCATCTTGAATTCAGCTGAAGGTCTTAGCCTATGAATATCTTTTATTTTGGATTCTGAGTTTGCCATTAAACTTGTTAACTATCTTTCTTGTCTTTGGGCCAAACCACTCACACTGGGAAGTTCATGAGATCATAGGAACACAGAATCACACTCTTAGAAAGGAGAAGAAACTCAGACGTTATCTAGTTCAACACAATCATTCTACAGAGAAGGATACTGAGTCTCAGAAAGGTTATGTGAGTTGCTTGGGGTTATATGCTTTGCAAGTGGCAGACGCTGTATTTGAACTCATGTCATTTGACTCCAAATCCAGCACTATTACTAATACATCATGTGGGAATGAGTATCTGGTAAAGTAATGAAAAAGGTCTTGCCAAGTGTTTAATTCACTACTTGAAGGTGGGGGCCAGGGACGGGAAAAATGACAATAATGAATGAAACTCAACCATATCAATACCAAAATTTAAGAACTCCCCCTGAATTCCCAAATATATTCTTCTTAGAGATACTTTATTTAATTGAAAATGTTCATGGAAGTTTGTTGCATAATACTCATTGCTTAGGTATAAACAGGCACAACTATCTTCTATAAGCACATTAAAAGAACAGAAATGAAAATCCCAGAAATCACTTTAGAAACTATCCTCTACCAGTACCTCACTCAGTCAAATAGTTCTAGAGTCTTCCAAGCAAACTGGAACAAATTCGCTTTTATCCATTGTCAAGCACAAGGATGAGCAGAAAAAATATGTGTTGACTAAGAAATCAATCAAATAAACATCCTTTGGTATGACAAAGAAATATAACAAGAGCTTTTGGGCATTCACTAAAAAAGGCAACTGATTTCTATCTGAAACATTAAACCCATTCCTTAACTTAGGGAAGAAGAGAAAAACTGTATGATTTCACAGTACACTTTGTGTTAGCTGCAATAGAGTATTTCTTTAATTAGATGTCTGTCATTCAGTTGTTTTTCAGTCATGTCCAACTCTTCATGACCCCAGTTGGGGTTTTCTTGGCAAAGATACTGGAGTGCTTTGCCATTTCATTCTCCAGCTCATTTTACAGATGAGAAAACTGAAGCAACTGGGGTTGTGACTTGCCTAGGGTTACATGGCTAGTACATATCTGAGGCCAGGTGTGAATTCATAAAAATGTTTTCCTGACTTCAGGACTGGTACTCTATTCACTGCACCACTTAACTGCTCCTTTAACTAGATACAAGAGGCAAAGCTTTGAGAAGAATCCTTTGGATATGGCTGATTACTACTGCCTGGAAGTCAAAGCAATGAGGGGGAGAGAGAAAGAATATTTATAGAGAGCCTACTATGTCCCTTGAACTGTACTAAGTTCTTTTTTTCTGCATATATTTCTAAATTTGTTTTCTTGTTTACATCATTCATTTTCATGAAATTTTTGAATTACAAATTTTCTCCCCATCTTTCCCCGACCCCACCCCCAAAACAGCGATCCCACTGTAAAGCCCCTCCCCTGATCTGCTCTCTAACTTTCTGGTAGGGCAGGGAGGGTCTCCCTACCCCAGCCCCTGTATATCTTAACTCCTAGTTGCAGGTATTGCAGAATTTTAAATTTTAGATTTTTTCGATTCCTCCCTTGTCATCCACCCCAACTGGAAGGACAATGAGTTCAATA
>JAQQSW010021422.1:0-10662 GCA_028646575.1 Pseudocheirus occidentalis
TCCCTGTTCAGCCCCTTCCTGTTAAGGTGTGAGCTACTCCCAAGGAGTTAACTGGAAGTAAGGAGCTAAGCCTTTACTAGGTGCTAAGTGCCTGTACTAGGTGCCAATAGAAAGGGGTATGGAAGATCTTCTGATTTCGTTAACATTACAGCACAGTAAATAGAGCACCAGCCCTGGAGTCAGGAGGACCCGAGTTCAAATCCGGCCTCAGACACTTAACACAAAAACTAGCCGTGTGACCTTGGGCAAGTCACTTAACCCCAACTGCCCTCCAAAAAAGCAAAAAAAAAAAATAAGTGCATGGGAAGGGTATAAAATAAGGTGCTATGAGAGATACAGGGAGAAAGGCTGTTACCTACTGGAGTGGCCTTCATAAAGGGGCAGAATTTGGGTTAGGCTTTAGATGATAGGTAGGACAAGAAGAGGAAGGATATTCCACATGTAGTAGACAGAATGAACAAAGGTACATTGAACAAAGCCTCCAAGGGACTGCAGGTCTTGTTGGAAACAAGAAAGTAAACCAGTTTGGCTGAAATATAGTGTGCATGGAAGGAAGTAATATAAGATAAGGTAGGAGAGGTAGAGTGAGACCAGTTTGTAGAAGGTTCTGAATGCCAAACAGAGTATGAACTTTGCTCATTAGCCAATAGGGAGCCACTAATTATTTTTTATCAGAGTATTGAAATGATGTTATGTACCTATACATATATGCATATACATATCTATATATCCATTATTTAAGAAAAATTATGAAACCAAGGCATTATTATTTTTTCCTAATCTATGGAAATACTGCATGAACACATTTTTTTGTTGTTCACAAGCATTTTCTCTTTTTCTGCCAGTCAATGAAAGAAATCAATCAGATGATGAAATGAGCCCCTCTAAATAAAATATCATCCATACAAAGTAGAAGAATTTTCCTCTGGGTCATTATCAGTGAAACCCAGAGAGGGGATAATAAGGACAAGAGGCCTAATTAATTATACATTTTTGCTCTTCATGTACAATTATGCTTGGGTGAATCAACTCAGGGAAATCTGTTTACTCAATTACTAAACTAACCCTAACTTGGATCTCAAGCAAAATGAAAGGTCTACAATATAAGAGATCACGTTCCCAAGTATTGTTTCCTCAACATTTTTTCAGTTGTGATCCCAGGATCATGCTATATAAGTAACAATTTATATGAATAATATGCATAATCTGTACTCTGTGGTTTTGATTAACCAGTTTGGCTCTATTCCAGTCAACAGATAATACTTGCCTTACATTATATATATCTTGCATTGTCCCTTTTCCTGGACATTGAATGTACTTTTTTCCAATAGCCTCAATGACCTTCTCCTCTGCCTCCACCTGTTATGATCCTACCTGTCATTTAAAACCCAGTTCAAATGTTATTTCCTCCTGGAAGTCTTACATAATCCTCTCAGATAGAAGCAATATTTCTTAAACCCACTCCCACTTCCCATTGCCCTACCCCTGGACTCAGCTTGCATTTTTTATGCCTTTAAACATAGAATTCAACATTCAATTATAGCCTTGGGCACACATACCTCCAACTAATTCTGGGCTCCTTTGATACTTACTAGATGGGTCTGTAGTTCACTGTATGGTTTGGGGTCATCATCTCTCAAGAACACAGCCTCAGTTCTGACCTTCTGTCAGGCTTACAAAAAAGTACATGAATCCAAAGGTAAAAAGGCTGTGACTCAACAAGAAGGTAAACAACAAAAAAACGAATTAGGTAATCAAGTATTCTCTATGCCAATGTGAAGGCTTTCAGGGGAATTATAATCAATTTCCCCTCTAATCCTTCTGTTTGCCTTGATATAAACAGATAGTTTATACTTGAGGCAGTCTTAAGGTCTGAGGCTGTCTACTTCATGACACTTAGTCAAATTGTAATTATTTATGTAAATACCCCTAATAGAAGCTGAGTACCATGAAGACAGAAACTATGTATTCTCATATGGGTCTCAGAACTATAGTTATAACTTTTCTGGGCATAGTGACTTAAATTCATTGAGGACAGCAAGATGTGATTTGACTGTCTTCTGATTTGGCTATCTACTACTTTGCATTTCCAAATCTTTCCCAATTTAAAGGTCATTCTTCTTGGAAGAGAAAGCACAACTGAAATAAGAATTAAAAGTAGTTAATGATTCTTACCATTATTCATCACCATGATCCCATTCACCTTGAGAGGTGGGACTGTCTCTTCTTTGGTCCTCTTCTTGTCCCTAGAATAACTTTGTAAAAATATGGTTCTTAGCATTCATCACCAATGTCAACTCATTCCAGTCTGTAATGATCCTGACAGAAATGCTACAACATCATACTAGTCATTAGTACCCATTTCCAGTTATTTGCCCTTATTCCCATCTTTTCTACCTTTTGTTTAAATAACTGAGGTGAATATGAATTTCTTGTGTAGACACATCATTCTTTTTAAGTAGTTCCTCTTTTTCTTCCCTGTGCCACCTTTTCTGTTGTATCTTCAGAATTTTATCCTTGAAATTTGAGAGTCTGAGCCCTACCTACTGACCTATGAGGACACTTCCTTCTTCAAATTCTTACTGATTCCTTATTTGATACTTTTGTTGCTTTGTCTCTCTAAATTTAGGAGGCATATGTATTGCCAATGCAATATTTACAGTACCCACAATCACAATCAAGATGGTGACTATAAATATTGCATGATGTTCAATCACAAAATATACCAAACTCTCCATGTAAAGGATAGAACTGAAACATTTATTTAGACACCAGAAAACCCAATCCCCAAACCAATAAGCCGATTCCATCATAGTACCAAAGATATTAAGAAGCCATAACATAAAGCAACAGCATCCTTTAACCTTCCTACAAACCAGTATCAGATCAATATTTACTCACAAACCTCTCTATCTTCTTGCCTCAACCTCCTCTCTCTCTCTCTCTCATGTTGCTCTATCTCTGACTCCCAGCTTCCTGTGGGCTCTGCTTCCCTTTAACAAACTCCTCCCACCACAGGCTTTGACTACATTCAACCTAGTAGGGGGCAGAGTTTACTTTCAAAGCAGGGAAGGTCTTCAAACTCCCCCCTAGGTCTATTGAGGGGAAGGGATCATAGTGAAATTATAAATCTCTAGTACACACACCTTACACTTTCAAAAGTATAGAGAGTTATCCCTTCTACATTACAGACATTAGGGGCAGGCCACCCCCATAATCTGGAGAATCTGCACAAAATTTTTTAGTCCTTCCTTCACATCAGAGAAGAAATTTGAATTTTTTCTTTTTCTTTTATGGGTTAGTTAGAGTAACTTACTATAAAATTTGGGTTAAGTATTTTTTTTTTGGAGGGCAGTTGGGGTTAAGTGACTTGCCCAAGGTCACACGGCTAGTTTTGTGTGTGTGTTAAGTGTCTGAGGCTGGATTTGAACTCAGGTACTCCTGACTCCAGGGCCGGTGCTCTATCCACTGCGCCACCTAGCCGCCCCGGGTTAAGTATTTAGTCATAGGCTCTGTGTCGTCTTCTGGCCTTCATGTGTCATCTTCAGCTTCCACAAAGCTCCCCCAAAAGTCCCATTTAATGTCTTAGGCTAAGCCATAATATATTGAAACTATGATAGGGAAAGTCATGATGTGGAAGGGATAATTATATTATATTTGGCATGTTAGCTTCAAAATTGTCCTTTTTTCCCTAGGGGAAATCCTCAGTATGTCACTATGCCTCCCTGCACAAATTTACATGATCTTCAATATGGTTCCTTACTTCTTTATCTCTTCCTTGCTACTTGCAGTTATTTATTCTTTGACCTCAAACTTTTTTTTTTTTTTTTTTTTTTTTGCTTTTTGGAGGGCAGAGCAATTGGGGTTAAGTGACTTTTTCAAGGTCACATGGCTAGTAAGTGTTAAGGGTCTGAGGTCGGATTTGAAGTCAGGTACTCCTGCCTCCAGGAGTGCTTTATTCATTGCACCATCTAGCTGCCCCATGACCTGAAACTTCTGAAAATCACCTTTCTTGGAGTTTAAAATCTGAGGTTCCTTTCTAGTGATGACCTGTGAATTATATTTTCATTTTGTCCTTTGGTTCTATAGTCATTGACAGTTTTATGATTTATTGACATAAATGATACAGATTTACTGCTGTATTGTGACTTTTAGTTGTCACAATGATTCCTAAAGTATGTCCCTTCATTCTGTTTTCTGGTTCAGTTATTTTTAACAGTAGATATATCATGCATTTTATTTTTCAGTCTTTTATTTTTATTTTAATATTTCTTCTTGTATCAGTGAAATTTTGAGGTCTACTTGGATCGTTCCATTTTTCACTATTTGGGTACATTTTTCCACCTGTTTTTATATTTAATTTTCCTTCTAAGAGCTTTAATTTCATTTTGAAAATTTCTTTAAACTCTTCTTTCATTTCTTCCAACTACTTTTGGGATCTTTTGTAGCCAACTCATTCTTTATTCTGGGATGGTATTTAAAATTATTGAAACATCATTTTCTTCTGGAATTTTATCTTAAAATTCTTTTATACATTATTTCTTATGTTTTCTCATGTCTTCAGCCTTTCCAGTTGGCAAAGCTGTCAAAGATTCCACTTGCTATTTCTTTCCAACTTTTCTTAGCTCTACAGTTGCTGAAATTATAGACACTCTAGTTATTTAGATTATAACCCAAGTTAAGTCGAGGTCTGAAATCAGCCCCAGTGAGATCTCAGTCCTAGAACTACAGTGCAGTGGCACTAATCTAATACCACTAGTCTATTTAGTAATGGCTTCATGTGCTTCTCCCTATCAGTAGCCTTCGTCTGGGGTCCAGAGGTAGATATTGCTGTCTGGGATGGGTCAGCTGAATTCTGGGATCTTTAGTCCTTGTCTCCAGACAGTCTTGCCTAGCTCTCACTTAAATAATTGATGATAATAGCCTCCAGTCTTCTCACAGCCACGATTTCATAGTGCAGTGTGGTTCTGAGTCAACTTTTGTTCTCTGTCACAGACCCTGACTAGGATGTTATTACATTATGGGGTACAATCTCCATTCCTTCTCATAGCCCTGTATTGGTTAGAGGAATTGAGGACCAGGATGCTGAGGCAGGAGTCCTCTGTGCTTTGCCCTTTTGCATGGTTCTAGATGAGCCCATAAAAGGGAGGATATTAGTCTCCACTTAGATTTGGAGTTTGTGATATAAACCTTTGTTGTTCTTGGGCTTCTGCGCTTTTCATTCTCTCTTGTTTTTTACTTGGATTATCTCACTGGTATTTTTCTTAGCATATATCTCCTCTTTGTTGTTCATCTGCTTCATTTGAAAATATTTTTCATTTTCTGAACTGGTTCAAGAGCAAGATTCTTAATCTATTTTGTGTCATGGGCCTTTAAGCAGTTTCATGAAACCTATGAGTTCCTCAGAATAATGTTTTTAAATACATAAAATATATATGATTACAAGGAAACCACCTATATTCAAATGAAGATGAATTTTTCCCCTCCCAAGTTCTGGATCATCTGAAAGCTATTCGTAGACACTTCAGGGATGGGGGAAAGGATGTGGATGGAGGATATAGATCCTAAGGATCCTAGATATAATGGAAAATTCATTCATCTAAAACCTTTCATTTTGTCATCTTTGCCAAGTCCCTTCTTTTATTTCCATAAAAATTATTTTGTAATTGTATTTTTATAAATTCTTTGTATAGTGGTAGTTTGATGTTCAGTCACTTACTCGGAAAAGGAAATACAAAGTAGAAAAGATCGCTGGGGAGGAAGGTACAAGCTTGTCTAGTGGAGCTCCTTTTTTCTAGCTGTCACAAGAGAATGGTTATCATGATTCCCCAACTGTCACTGGAGGTTTCAGAGTTACATGATGCTATCTGAAAGGCCAAAGAAAGAGAGAGCCAGCTGTCTCTCCTATGAACTAATGTAGCATCCTACGTCTACTATCTCACACATCCCTTGTCACTGTTATGGGGACTGAGGAGATGAAATGACCAGGGTTTTCTACATTATACCAAGTCTGTGCAGTGGTGGGCTGTCCACCACAGGACTGGAAGCAGCCAGGAAGTTCATCTATAGAAGGCTTGAGTCGAATCACATGTCATTGGTCCCCAGAAGTTTCCAGAAGGGCTGCTGGTACTGTTGATCCCTGGGATATCTCCTATCAGCCAAACTAACTTCTTCTATATAAGCATACTCTTTTCCTCCATAAAATTATTGTTCTTTGGTTTTTATGAATTTATTAGGAAATTGCAACAGATACCCAAAAATTGTGTGTGTGTGTGTGTGTGTAGGTGTATATCATTCTACACTTCCACACACACCAAAGGAGGTAGGGGTTGGGGGTGGGGAGAAGCAGTAATGGTGATTTTTATTCCAAGATAGTTTAGTAATTTGCTAAATTTCATTGTAATTCCTACTAATGATTCATTACATTAGAGTGGAGGGAGGGAAGCTATTAATTTTGAATGGGAGCTAAATTTGAAGACAATGAATCTACAATGTCTCAGTTGACAAACTGTGACATGCACCTGTTATTAGGGAAATGGTACAGGTACCAGCAGCCTGGAAGAGTTCTGAATGTGACAGAAGAGAGTGAGTGAAGGAAAGGGGGAAGAAAACCATAAGTGGATTTTGTGAGGTTTACTGAGGCTAGAACAACCTATCCTAACTCCTCTTACAATCACACATGTTTCTGTCACTCACATTTTCATGGTTGGAAATTTATCATCAAATCCCTCTGTTAATTTGGTAGTGGCAGCTTATCACAAAACCCACTAAATTCTCCATTTATATAACATTCACATTTCCTTATAACTAAGTAAGCTAAACACTAAAGAGTTTACTAAAGCTAAGTATTTTACTTAAAGTAAACACAATAGTGTACCAGTTGCATTATGAAAGACTCCAGGAAGGTCTGTATGGCCTAAAGTCTCCCTCTTGCACATTTCAGAATTTTCACCATGAGACATCCATTTCTTTAGATTTCTAAAAGGCTTTTCTGTCTTCAGGAGTGCCCCCAACATCGTGCAAACAACGTTGAGAGGGTTAAAAATTCATTAGTCAGTATCTTAAGGAATCAAAGTTCTAGAGCAAAGATTTTTCACTTTTTGGGGGAGGGGGTGTCATTCTATGGACCCCAAGTCTATGGAACTCTTCTCAGAATAATATTTTTAGATACCCAGAATACATAGTATTACCGGAAAAAGCCAATTATATTGAAATAATTATCAAAATATTTCTTTAAAAACAAATTCACAGACCATAGGATAAGAACCACTGTTGCAGAGGAAGGAGTCACAGGGCAGAGTCAAGCTGAGAGAAGATCCCAAAGCCATGGTCTCTCTCTCTCTCTCTCTCTCTCTCTCTCTCTCTCTCTCTCTCTCTCCATCTTCCCCCTTTTCCTCTTCCATCTTTCCTCTTCTTCCTTCCATCTTTCTCATCTCTCCTAGCTTCTCCCCTCTCTCCCTCTTTCACCTCTCTACCTCCCTTCTTCATCTTCCCTTCCCTCCCCTCTCACTCCTTCTTTTATAATGGTGTTATTTTACCCTGAATCTTATAGGTAGTTTCAGGAAACCTGGGTTCAGATCTTACCCTTTATATTTACTGTGACCATAGGTGAATGACTTCACTCCCATGTCTTAGTTTTTTTCTCTATAAAAACAGGGATAGTAACACTGGTCCCCTCTCTCTCTCATACAGTAATTTTAAGAAATATTGCTTTGTAAACCTTAAGTTGCTATAGAAATGTGAGATATTTTTATATTACAGCTGTTTTATACTTAGTCTATACTCCTTGAGGCAAACGACATGGTGTATTATTTTTCATCCCATCAAGAAAATCCTATTGAATAAATATCATGATGAAAGGAGGTGATGTAGCACAATGGAATGAATGCTGAACTTGTAACCAGAAAGACCTAAGTTCAAAGCTTGACTCAAGCCCTATCTGACAATGGGCAAGTCACTTAACCTCAATTTCTCCATCTCTAAAATGGGGATAATAATACTTGGGAGTGTTGGGTTTGCAGTTAGGAAGTCCTGAGTCAAGAAATCTTGCCTCAGATATTTTAGAGCTGTGTTACTCAAGTCGAGTCACTTAAATTCTTTCTGTTTCAGTTTCCCTGTATGGGATAATAAAAATACCCCTTTCAGGGTTGTTGTGAGAAGCAAATGAGATAACACATTTAAAGCACTTTCCAAACTTCAAAGTGTTACATAAATAATAGTTTTCTTAGAATTATTGTTATTATTACATAACTCCCGGTATTGTTGTGAGGCTCATGGGACATATGGATGTAAAGTGTTTTGTAAAACTTAATGTGCTATGTAAATGGCAGCTACAAAGCTACCTAGAAAAATTTCTAAATATATTTGGATTGATAGGACATTAAAGTTTCCCATAGTAAGAAATTAATGAGGGGTTGCAATCTGCACCATGGGGAAAATTACCCACATCAAGGAGATCAGAGATCCATTGACATATAAACATGTTTTTCTTTTTTTCTTATTATTATTACAAGAACTAGTAAGTAATCAGATTAAAACAGACAAAGAGAAACCAAAATATAAGGACATTACTTAACCCAGTAACCTCCCTGGTTGCTTCTCTATTAGTTTTGTGGCTGAACCAAGAGTTGGTTGACTTGAGTTCCCACCAAAGAGGCTCTCAGAGCCTCCAATCTATTATGGCCAGCCTCAGAACTCCCAAGATAACTACACCTTGAGGAGATTTTCATGGTACAGCATTTGGTCTTCAGCAAAAACGTTTTGTTTTCTGAGTTTATGTTTTAACCTGTAGTGAGAGGAAAAGCAAGATTAAAGCAGAGATGCAGATCCAGCTTGGAGTGAATGGAAGGATGATAACTGGCACAAGACAGAAGGCAAACCTGACCAATTCTTACTTTACTTCTATTTTCTTTTCCATGGAGAATGACCCTCAACCTGGGAATAACAGAACGAAGTGACTAATAGATAGCTGATACCCAAGGCAAGTAAGGACATGGTTGGAGAGCCCCTGGAAGTCTTTGATGAATTCAAGTGACCTAGTGCAGATGAAATACAACTTCATATCCTAGAGAGCTTACCCAGATGCCAAGAGACAAACAGGCTGGATGGAAAGAAAAATCTGACAAGTAGAGTGATCCAAGAGTAAAATGGGCCAATTGGAGAAGGAAAGTTCCCTGTCATTGGAGGTCTTCAAGTAGCGATTACCACTTGTCATATACAGTATAGGAGAGATTCCTTTCAGTATGAGTTTGAATAGGCAGTCACTAATGTCCCTTCAAAATCTCAAATTTAGTGATTCTGTAATTCGACTCTGTAGGTTTGGAAATTCAAGGTTACCAGTTTACTATGTGTGATCAGGTTCTAAGAAACTGTTTCATTCAAACTTCACTCATGAGAGACTGATTTATAAACCAGATTTCTAATGTATTAATTTTATCATGGGGTAATATACTTTCTAGAAACTGAAATACTTTCATCTCCTTCCCAGGACTGGTTTTTCTTCCAGATATCTGGGAATGGAATTACTGATCAGAAGTTTGCTTCAATGAGCCTATACTCAGAAGAGAGGGAGTTAGACGGCCAAGAGGAAAGGTATATCTAGGCTATGGTGGGCACTGACAAATTATCCCTGGCTAACTTCAGAGAAAAACTTTGCAAAGACTAGAATACTTGTATCTGTCAGATACAGAATTTCTCTCTCTCTCTCTCTCTCTCTCTCTCTTTCTTCCCGTTTCTTTATCTCCCCCTTTTTCATCTTCCATCTTTCCTCTTCTCCTTCCTCCCATCTTTCTCATCTCTCCCAGCTTCTCCCCTCTTTCCCTCCTTCTCCTCTCTACCTCCCTTCCTCATCTTCCCTTCCCTCCCTGTAATGCCAAGCAAAGTCAACTTCCAAGGTTCGGATTACCAGCATAGCAAACCCCATTTATTCAGCCAACATTCACAGAACAGGGAAAATCAAAATAGTATAACCCATTCATTTCACCAGTAAGTTCTTAATTCAGTCCGGGTACTACTCCACCCCTAGAAGGTACATGCTTTTAGTCAAAGTCTCTTCTCAAATGGAGATCAGACTACTCCACCCCTAGGCAGTACATTTTTTTAATCAGTCAAAGTCTCTTCTCAAAAGGAGAGAATTCTTCTCAAATGGAGATCAGTTTCCAATCATAAACAAAGTACACTCACAAAAAGGCCAAAGGTTTCCCACCCCTGGACTCAAAGTAATTGCAATACCATCCATTAACAACAAGCACCTTCTCAAAAGGGAGCTGGAAAGTACAAAAGGCCATCCACCCTTACACCATAACAAGGTCAGGATAACATCTCAGCATGGAAAGGCCAAGGAAGGGCCCTTCTTTCATCTTCACTTGAGGCAAGCCCTCAGCAATCTCAGTTCCTGGGGAGACAAGGTTCAACAAAGCCAGTGTTCTCATCAAGTCACACTCTGCCTGTAGAACAGTCCCAGAACCCCTGAAAGTATCAGCAAGGCCCCCTTCCAGGATTTCTGTGAACATACAACAAGAAAGTCCTTCTTCAGGGCTCCTGCACCAACAGCCAGGTTCCAAGACCTCTGCAACAGCAGCACTGTCCACCATCAGGTGAATCTGGAAAAACAACATCAAAGCAGACAGACAAAATACCAGCATCACAGCCATGCCTCCTCAG
>JAQQSW010021423.1:0-10662 GCA_028646575.1 Pseudocheirus occidentalis
AGCCCCCCTGCTATCTGCAGGCCGAGGGCTCTGAAGCAGCCCAGTGGGGGCCGCCGGGGTTCGTGCTGCAACAGCCGCCTTCCGCTGCCTCCCGCTGCCTCCTTGCCCTGGGAGCAGTTTGGCCGGACCTGCTCTTCTCCTCCCCAGTTAGCAAAATCCACTGACCTTTCTCTTAGCCTTTTTGTCTTCTGGCCTGATAAATGTGGTAACTCTGCCTCCAGTGCAGCCGATCTGCTCTGCTATAGCCGCGGCTCCCCGCCCGATGCCCCAGGGTCTGAGCCGGCTGGGGTTTCAGCCACAGGTCCCAGAATGCTGCGAAGAGCCCCGCCTGCTGCGCTGCCTGTAGTGCTTTCTGTCTTGTGGAGAGTTTTGGAGCTTGAAAATCTGTTTAGCGTCCCATTTTCTGAGTTTTTTAGTGTGTTTGTGTGGGAGCTGTGGTGCTTTGCTGCTTCTAGGCCGCCATCTTGGCTCCGCCCCCCGCCATCTTGGCTCCGCCCCAAGATATATCTTTAATTTCTGGAGTCTTCTTAGCAAAGCACAGTTAAAAGAAAACTCTACAAATGTCAGGATGGAAAGAAATGTCTACATTCAGAGAAAGATCCAGAAAGACCAGAGTTTAAATAGAGACTGAAGCAATTTACATGCTATCGCTTTTTTCCTTGTTTGGTTTTGTTTCTTTTTTCCCACTGTTCACTCCATTGGCTATAACACCTATACAACCAGACTATTGTACAATGTGAAAGAGTTTGCAGATCCTATACATGATTGTATGCTACCATGGCGGGAGTGGGGTGCGGGGAGGAGGAAGGGGAGAAAAATCTGAAACTCAAATGATTCTGGAACTGAATCTTGTAAACTAAAAGTAAACAAGTCAATAAAAAAACCAGGAGTTTATCCTCTTCTCAGAGAGAAGAGGACAGTCTTCTCCATGACTCATCATGGAGCAGAGACACAAAAGACAGTGCAATGTAGTCAAGCCCCACTCTGGACTGTCTCATAGACTTCACCAAATTCTTCTCCAAATGGGATAGCAAGAAAAGAGGGGCAGGGTCCCAAAGCCAAGGAGGAAGAGTGAGCCCTGGCTGTCCTTGACCCCCACTGGCCAGGAGGAGGGGTCCACAAAGGAGTGGGACAAAGCAGACAAAGGAAGATCAAAGTGATTGACAGCAGCGATGGAGCAGGAAGGAAATGGAAGTTAATATTAATCCAAATTGAGAAGTTTTTACTCATCCCACACATAGGTGCAAATGTTAGAGGCAGTTCCAGGCTTCTTTCTCTCCTCCCCTCCCAGACACAAGGCCATGTGGGGGAGGGAGACACCCCACAATTCGGGCCCTGTGCTACAAGGGGGTGGGACCTTGAGTGCAGAGCACACAGGGTGGGGAGGTGGTACCTGCCCTCAACAGAGTCTCCCTGCCCATCTCCAGGTACTTCTTCACCCACATCACACACTCCTCCTCCAGATAAGCTTTCCATTCCTCTGCATAGCTCCTGTCCGCCTCCCACTTGCCTTGGTGTTCGCTGGGGTGGGAGGGGGCACGGCCACCTTCCACGTGTAGGTCTGTGTCCAGGGCGATGTAGTCGCGCCCGTAGACATATTGTTCAAATCCTTGCCTGAAGCCGAGCTCGGGGGTTATCTCGCAGCCATACGTGAGCTGGAAGGTGTGGACGCCTGTGGGGACCTCGGCCTGGTCACACGTGTTATGCTCAAGGTAGTCCGGATCCTCGAGCTCCATGCGCTCCAACCACACCGCGGGCGCCTCCATCCGCTGGCTTTCGCTGTCCCTGTTGAAGCTGACGAATTGCCGATCGTCCACAAAGCCCACAATGAGGAAGCGGGGCGCTCAGAGCCCGAGTCGGATCACTGGCGGTGTACAAATACCTCACGGAGTGAGAGCCTGGGACGTGGGAAACTGAACCGGAGTCAGGACAGGGATCAGAGACCAGAAGCCTGGGGGTGACCCATGACCCCTTGTAGACTGTCGGGTGACCCTTGACCCCGTTACGCTGGAAGGGTGACTCCCTTAACTCAGCGGTTCCGAGAGATCAGCCAAAAGCCATCACCGACAGCCCAGGCAGGTCCTAGGGCCCCTTCTCCTGAACTTTGCCCTCCTCTCCCGGCCCCAGCTCTGGTCTGGGTCCCGAGTCCCTCCCACTCCTCACCCCCAGCTCCCCATCTTGTGTCCTCATCTCTCCTACCCCACCCCACGCCACCCCCCACGATCATCCGTGAGGCTCTTTAACAAAGCTGCTACTGGTTCTCAGTCTTCCTCAGGGGATGGAGGTTCCTTGACAGCTATGCTCCTTAATGCCCCCAGGCCTGTCGCCCCCATTCTCCCTCTTGGATCCTCTGCCTAAGCGCCCCTCACCCTCACATCCCCCTACCAAGCCACTCACCGCGCCTCCCCCAAAACTAAGGGACCGACACCAAGACACCCCCCCCCCCTCCAAAGCTCAGCTCAAGGATGGCGGGATGGCCTGAAATCCCTGAGGCGCGCGCGCGCGCACACACACGCTCATTCTCAGTTTCCTGATTCCCGGGAACGCCCCTCCCCACCTGGGCAGGGGTCGGGGAGCTCTCTATAGGAAACCCTATCCTCCCCGGATGCCATGTCCAGTCTCCCTGCCGCACTGACCCGCCCAGGTCTCTGGCTGGACCAGGATCCCCAACAAGACGAGAGAGCTGACAAAATACCGCATGATCCGTGTGCAAAGGAGCCCAGAATTGCAGAGACCTGTTAGCAGTGGGTTTATAAACGAATCTCTCACTTCTGATTGGCTTCACGGAGGCGGGGACAGCCAATAGAAAAAGCCAGACAATAACGTCATTGGTGACTGGGCAGAGAATCAGTCTGCACAGGTTAGGAGACTAAAACTGACACTGACGCGGAGGAAATACCCGGCTTTGCAGACCCTGGCGCGTTCTCTGTTACTCCCAGAATAGCCTCTAATTCCATGGAGCCTGGGGCTCTCTCCCTACATCGTCACCCCGGGAGCGAAAACCAGAGAAACAGAGTCCTCACCCCTCCCCAGCTGGCCTTCCAACCCCCAGCCCACCTCACTATGACCCTTCTGCCGCTTAGAAGTTGGGAAGAAAACTGAGGGTGTCGGAGGGCTGAAGAAATCTGCGCGCTGGTTTGGGGAGAGCTGTGTGGCCGCCTCCGTTTTAATGCCATCCATCCCAGCTGTGACTCAGGAAGGTCTGAGACCCAAGAAGAAAGTGTAAATCGGAGTCCAGTACATGGAATGTGGAATCACAGTATAAGACTGTTTCACCAGAAAAGGAGCAGGCATGTGGCGCAGTGGATGGAGGGGAGGGCCAGGAGTCAAGACGCTCTGAGTTCCGCCCCGCCCTCAGACATTTACTAGCTGTGTGACCCTGGGAACGTCACTTAACCCTGTCTGCCTCAGTTTCCTCATGTGAAAAATGAGCTGGAGAAGGAAAAGACCAACCACTGCAATTTCTTTGATAAGAAAACCCCAATAGGGGCCACAGTGCATCAGACACAGATCTATAGCAACAAAAGGAAAGAGCTTAATGATTAAAATGGGGAGTTCTATTGCAGCCTGAGGTTCCTTCTGAACCGCCTGAAATATGCAGGTGTGAATTGCTGGTCACCCTTTTTCCCCCAGAAACAAAGAACCTGGGCCTAACCTGGGCACCTTTGGTAGGATTTTCCCTCTTCTCTCATCACCCAACTAAGCAACCTTGAAACTTCACATTTTATGGAGAGCATAAAGTTAACTCCGGAAAGGATCTTAGAGATAATCTTGTTTGTAGATGACTGAATGTTGAAAGACTTTTCCAAGGTCATAAGGATGGGGAGTAGCAAAACACATATGCACCTTCCTCCTCTCATTGCAGACTCCGCCTCTTTCTCCAGCCCCAGTCTGGGCTATGCGCCTCCTCTGGGGAAGGAGCCTGGACCCTTCAGAGCATGGCGGAGTCAGCGCTATGGGGAAAGGCAGGGAAGAGCTGGAGGACTCCTTATCATTTTCTGCTGCCAGACCCTTCAGACCAAATCCTCTCCGATCTTTCTTCTTTTGATCCCAATGGCGCTTAAAAACGTTTCTCCTTAAAAACCCAACCCTTGTCACTTTGCACTGTGCCTCCCTTCACAGCACAGCTATCTGGTGCACCAGGTTTCTAGGGAAAATACAGACAAGTTCTGAGAAGTTTCCATTCTTTCAGTGACATCTCCCCTGTGAAAAATTAGGCTGCAGCCCCTCAGCCCTTCTCTCCCTCAAAGGCTAACACTGCCCTCTCTCCAAATTGTCCATGTTTGCACCCTCTCCTGTTCCCAGACTCCTCCAAGCAGCAGTTCTGCAAGATCCTGTCTTGGTCTGGCCCAATCTGGAGGATCATGTCCAGTCTGTGGCATCACAGTTTAGAAAAGGTGCAGACAGTGTGTCCAGAGGACTGTGTCCAGAAGACAAGGACCAGTGAGGGGAACAGAAAGCTTGCTATGGAGGACTGGGGGAAAGAACTGAGAGTGCTTCCCTAGATGAGAAGATACTGAGGGGAGAAGATGGTAGTCTCCAAGCATATGGAGGCTTCTTTGGAAACAGGCTCAGAGGAGTTGAAGAGGGCACAACCGGGACCTGAGGGAACTTTGCAGAGGGGCTGATTTTACATGAGAATTAGGTCTGTCTAGAAGGGCAACTGGCCATCCCCTAGAAGTCATGGCTTCCTCTGCTTTAGGAATCCTCAGGCAGAAACTCAAGGACCACGTGGTTAGGTTGTAGAAAGGACTGTTCAAGCTGGAGTAAATACCTAAGGTACCTGGGAGCTCTTAGGCTCTGATCTGAGTTGTCAAGCCAACCATCAGCATCCATGCCTGCAAGTGAAAAGGCTATTTTTTCTCCCCTCTTTTATTCAAATAGGGGAGAGAGAAAGAGAATAACCTAGAACCCAAAGCAAATATATTCATCCTTTTTTGTTTGTTTGATTTGGGGGGAGGGCAATTGGGGTTAAGTGACTTGCCCAAGGTCTCACGACTAGTGTTAAGTGTCTGAGGTGGGATTTGAAATCAGGTCCTCCTGACTCCAGGGCCAGTTCTCTATTCACTGTGCCACCTAGCCGCCCCAAACATATACCTCTTGCTTAACACAAAGTTTAATATAGTGGTAAGTCTGCAGGTTTCAGGGTACAGGGGGTGTGGAATTTGGTGACCATTGCTGTGTTAACTGGAATGATACAGGAAGCTATTGTAAGCCCAGGACCCTAGAAATGGTGCTGCCCAAAAGAAATCACTAAGAAGCTGAGTCCCACCAGTGCTGAGAGAGAAGGGGGTGGGGAGAGAGAAAGGGACAAGAGACAGAGGGAGAAAGAGAAAGGTGTGGAAAGAGACACAGAGACAGAGAAGGAAAGGGAGGGAAAACAGAGTGGGGGGGGGAGTGCCAAAGCCTTCCAACATGGAGTGAAACAGCTGGAAAATAGCTTCCCAAACCAGAAAGCCTGGGCTAGTCATTCATTTGGTTCTAAGGAGAAGGACAGCAGGGACAGAGTCAAAAGCGAGCCTAAGCAAGCAGCTCTGCCAACTTCCAGCAGCTGAGGGTTAGCAGGAGAGGCTGCTTTCTGGCGCCATCTCCAGGCGTTAAGGGAGGGAAGGACCAGGCTAAAGGGTTAGGAATTCTGGAGAGTCCAGAAAAGAAAATGACCAGTGCTGAGGGGCTGCAGGGACACAGGTCCGTTGGTGCCCTTTGTGCCAATGGGCACAGTGACCAACGCTGATGGCAGAGGACCCACAATGGAGAAAGCTGCCCCCCTCAGACGATGGACTAAATACTCAGAATGAGGCACATCTTCTAATGGGGGAAATTGGTTTTCTTGACTTGTGTCTATTTGTTACAAAGGCTTTGGTTTTCTTTTTGTTGGGGGGGGGGTGAGATGAGTGAGGAGAGGTGGAGGGAAAAACAAATTAGTCATTGTCCCAAGAAGGTTTTACCTTAAACATCAAGTTTCACTAATTACAGCTTTGAGTTGCAATAAACAGTAAAGATTTACCCAGACTCATGTACATAAGGGATTCCACTTAACATCTTTTCCTTCTCAAATTTAAGCTTGTTCTGGTGTAAAAGCCAATTGTTAGAAATCTTTTCTATCCACTATACATAAACTTGCAACTTCTCAACAAATCAAGTACATTGTTTAGGAACTTCAGAACTAAAACAAGTTTTCTTCCCAGGGCTTATGACTTTGCCCACACAGATGGTTTTCAGGGTCCTTAGTGAATTTATAAAATATAGAGAATCGACATGGACCCCAGGGAGGGGCTGATACTGGTGCCCCTGTCTGCCAACCCCCATACATACAGGAGAAGGAAAACTATTCTAAATGGACAGAACCAATCCAGATAGTTTTCACCTGATCCCATCCTTTCCATACATATTAACAAGTTTAGGTTTTAGCATTAAAGCAGTAACCAACAGTATAATCAAGTTGTTCTAACTATAACACAAGCAATCGACTTTAAGTGACATCAAAAGGTCCAATTCACAGCTTTACTCAAAGGGCACCAACAGACCTGTCTTCCCACAGCCCCTCAACATGTTTATAGCTGCTCTCTTTGTGGTGGCAAAAACCTGAAAATTACAGAGATGTCCATCAGCTGGGGAATGGTTGAATAAGTTGTGGTATATCATTGTGATAGAATACTATTGTGCTGCAATAAATGAAATCATGAGCTCAATGGTTTTAGAAAAAGATGGAAAGATTTACATGAAATGATGAAGAGGCAAATAAGCAGAACCAAGAGAACATTGTATACAGTAACAGCAGTACAGTTTTAAGAATGACTTTCAATGAATAAGTTATTTAGACTATTATAAATACCCAACTTAACTATAAAGGACCTATGAAAAAAGACACAACCTACATCCAGAAATAGAGCTGATATAGAATCATTTTAATGTGTGTGTCTGTGTGTGATAGTAGCCATCTCTAGGGTGGGGGGGGAGGGCAAAAAAAGAAAATGAAAGAAATTTACATGATCATTTTGTCGTATATTTGAAAGGAGGTGCAAGTTGTGCATAACAGATTTGGAGTTTCATGTGAGATCATGTTTTTATTATACTATGTTCTTTCAGAAATTAAAAATAAAAAATTATAAGAGACAAATAGCATGCTTCAGTCTTTATTCAGACAGTATCAGGTCCCCATCCTATCCCCCCCCAGGGGGTTAGCATGCTTCATCATGAGTCCTTTCACATAGTCTTGGATCACTGTATCGCTGAGAACGGCTGTCATTCACAGTTCTTCATACAATATTGCTTTTACTGTATATAATGTTCTCCTGGTTCTGTTCACTTCACTCTGCATCACCCAGGAACTATACCAACACAATTACAAAACACTTTTCACACAAATAAAGCCAGATCTAAACCTGTGGATAAATATTAATTGATCATGAGTAGGCTGAGCCAATATAATAAAAAGGATAATTCTACCTAAATTAATCAGTTTATCTAGTGCCATACAAATCAAACTACCAAAAATTGTTTTATAGAGCTAGAAAAAATGGTAATAAAATCATATGGAAGAACAAAAGGTCAAGGATATCAAGGGAATTGGTATAAAAAAAGTGAAGGAAGGTAGTCTTGTCAGACCAGACCTCAAATTATATCATAAAGTGATAATTATCAAAAGAATCTGATACTGGCTAAGAAATAGTCATACTCAGTGGAATAGATTAGGTCCACATTACACTGTAGTAAGTGACCATAGTATTCTAGTGTATGACAAACCCAAATCTCCAAGTTTTTGAAACAAAAATCATTATTTGACAAAAACTGCTGGGAAACTGGAAGACAGCCTGGCAGAGACCAGGTAGACACAAACATCTCATATCATATACCAAGTCAAAATGGGCACATGATTTACATGTAAAGCATGATAGCTTATGACAGAATGGAATAGTTTATTTGTCAGATTGTTATGAGGGAAGAATTTAAAACCCCCCAAAATGTGGAGAGCATGACAAAGTATAAAAGAGATCATTCTGATTATATAAAATGTAAAAGCTTTTATACAAACAAAACCAATGCAACCAAAATTAAAGGGAAAGTAGAAAACTGGAGGGGGGGAGGATTTGCAACAAGTATCTCTGATAAAGGTCTCATTTTTCAAATATAAAGAAGTGAGTCAAATGTATAAAGATACAAGTTATTACCAATCAATAAATGATCAAAGGATATGAATATGCTGTTTTCAGAGAAAAAATCAAAACTATCTCTACTCATACGAAAAAATGCTCTAAATCACTATTGATTAGAGAAACACAGGTTAAAACAACTCTGAGGTACCACCTCAGACCTATTAGATTTGCTAATATGACAAAAAAGAGAAATGATAAATGTCGGAAGGGATGTGGGGAAACTGGGATGCTAATGCATTGTTAGTGGAGTTGTGAACTGATCCAACCATTCTGGAGAACAATTTGGAACTATGTCAAAGGGCTATAAAACTGTGCATACCCATTGACCCAGCAAGGCCACAGCTAGGTCTATATCCCAAAGACATCCAAAACAGTGGGGGTAAGATATATTTGTACAAAAAATATTTATAGTAGCTTTTTTTATGGTGGTTAAGAAGTGGAAATCAAGAGGATGCCCATAAACTGGGTGAAGAACACTTCTACTCACTGTCAGATGACTCGCACAGGCTGACTTTTTCTCTGTTATCAGGAAGGGCTCAATGGACGGGTGATATGGCAGGAAATGTCTGTGATGTTAAATATATGTGTATATATGTATATAGATATACATATGTATATATGTATATAGGTATATATGTATGTGTGTATATATATATATGTATATAATATAGAAAAGAAAAAGAGAGGGGAAGTCAGAGTTCTCTTCAGTTAAATGTCATTAGGCAAGATCAGATCCCAACACAGGCTTTCTCCCAGATGACATTAATGTGTCACAAACTGGTCATGACACACTTGGCCCTTTAACTTGCCAACTACAGCAAGTTCCTGCGGTTGTTCATGATCAAATAAAGAATTTCTGGTGATGTTTGTTGGGGTTGAGATTTTCCAAGGGCAAGGCTGAAATAGTGCCTCATAATTCATTCTTGAAATCCCCTGGAAGCTCCCACCTGAGGCAGGGACTTTTCAGTCAATGGGTTGACTCTCAACTCCATCTTCTGCCTCCAACAAAACAAGGATTGAGAAAGACACTGAGCATGTGGGCTATTGCATGGGAGGAGATGCCAGGTCCAGGGTCAGGGAGACTGGACCTCATTAAGTCAGGTAGGTCTGCTCATTGCCACTGTTCAGAGCAGGACGGTCACTTGTGATTGAGATGTTGGGAACATGCCTGCTGGCTGTGTTGGCATTGTAACTGTGCCAGGTTGGCATTGTAACTGTGCCAGGGCCCTCAGATGCTTATTAAAGTTGTACTGAGGTTGACATGGGTCCCAGGAAATATTTCAAAAAGTATTTTGAAGAGGATGATCAGCGGCAGCCACAGAGGTCCTGCCCAACTCCAAGATCAGTGTCTTGGTTCTGTGGGACTCCTTCATACCTTGAATTGAGATTGTGAATCAGAAGACATCAGGCTGTCACTGAGGAGGAAGCTCCATGGGATCAGGGGTTTAGAACTGCTGCAGACCTTAGATGTCCTCTAGCCCAATACTTTCATGGTTCAGATGAGGAAACTGAGGTCCTGAAGGAGTTAAGCAAGTGACTGACTCAAGGTGACACAGGCAGTAAGTGATGGAGTTGGGATTTGAACCCACAACTTCTGACTCCAAATACAATGTTCTCCCCACTGTGCCACACTGCCTTGTCCTCTATGTCTGGCTGCCAACCTTCTCTCATCTCATTTAAGAGCAGTGAAAAGGAGAGAAGAGCCATCTGATTTCTCTACAAATGACCCCACTCTCTTCCCTGCCTTCTTCCCCTCCCCTCAGCAAGTTTTCTTCATGATTCAGTTAGGTGACTTTCCACAGATGTAGACCAGAGGTTCAAGGGAGATGTCTCCCCCAAAGACCACAGCTTCCCCTTCCATTTCTCTCATTGCACTGCTGGTACAACTACACAGTGAACAAACCAGTGATGTACAAGAGCTCTTTTAATATGGTGTGAATGACTGGGTACAAATTATACGTGTAAGTGTAATGCCAATCAACAGTAGATTCCTGAAAGAATGCTATTGTGAATAGCTTTTAAGATTCAGATTACACAGTATTAGTGAACACTCTGTTTATTCCATTACAAATCAAGATTCAGCACAATATTCACAGTATCAATAATTCACAATATTATATACAATATTCAGAACAAGGAAAGTCTCAATATTATATCTTATTACAGAAAGGAACAAGGAACAAGGGAAGAATCACCTGGTTTCTCTAAGAGGGGAACCAGCTTCACATTTAAATATTCAATCATTCAAGTTAAAGATTCAATCAATCAATTAACAGAAAGGAATCACCTAGTTTCCCTAAGAGGGAGTTGATTCAATCAACAATTCACAATATACTGATCTTCCACTCATGGGGCAACCATTAACTTTAGTTTCCAAATAAAGTTCTTAGAAAACCACACAAACTTTCCACCCCTTGATTTCCAACAAACCTCAGTTTAGTCCAAGAGGAGGCCTTTTCTTCATTTTGACTCTGGGTAGTCTCTCTGATTCCCTGGATCCTCTTCC
>JAQQSW010021424.1:0-10662 GCA_028646575.1 Pseudocheirus occidentalis
AACATACATGTTTTCCCTTCAACTATCCTCATCCTGATAAAAGTTTTATGGGATACAAATGTCATCTTTCCATGTAGGAAGGTAAACACTTCAACTTTAATAAGTTCTTCATGATTTCTCTTTCTTGTTTAATTATTTATGCTTCTCTTGCTTCTTGTATTTGAAAGTCAAATTTTCTATTCAGCTCTGGTCTTTTCACCAAAAATGCTTGAAAGTCCACTATTTCATTGAATGCTGATATTTTCCCCTGGAGTTTAATGCTCAATTTTGCTGGGTAGGTTATTGTTGATTGTAATCCTGGCTCCTTTGACCTCCAGAATATCATATTCCAAGATCTTTTATCACTTTATGTAGAAGCTGCTAGATGTTGTGTTATCCTGATTGTGTTTCCATAACACTCAAATTGTTTCTACCTGACTGTTTCTTGTTTTTTTCTCCCTGACTTGGGGACTAAGGAATTTTTCTATAATATTCCTAGGAGTTTTCTTTTGAGAATCTTTTTCAAGAGGTTATTGGTGAATTCTTTAATTTTGATTTTACCCTTATGGTTCTAGAATATCAGGGCAGTTTTCCTTCATAATTTCTCAAAAGATGATGTCTAGACTTTTTTTTATCATGGCTTTCAGGTAGTAAAATAATTTGTGAATTATTTCTTTTGGATTTTTCAGGTCAGTGGTTTTTCCAATGAGATATTTCAAATTGTCTTCTATTTTTTTTCAATTTATCTGTTTGACAATAGTTGGTTTCTCATAAAATCATTGTGTTCCATTTGTTTCAATCTAATTTTGAAGGTATTATTTTCTTCAGTGAACTTTTGGACTTCTTTTTCCATGTGGCCAATTCTGGTTTTTAAGGCAATTTTCTCCCCATTGGCTTCTTGAACCTCTTTTACCATTTCAGTTAGTCTACTTTTTAGGGTCTCTAATAGCAAGCTGTTGACACCCTTTTCATGATTTTTTTACACCACTCTAATTTCTCTTACCAATTTTACCTCTTCTTCTCTTACTTAATTTTCCAAATCCTTCTTGAGCTCTTCCATTTCCTGCAAGCAGTTCATATTTTTATTTTGATGCAAGAGTTTTGATCTTGTTGCTTCTTCAGGTTGTGTGATTTTTATATTTATTTACTTATTTTTTAATTTACAACATTCATTTCTACAAGATTTTGAGTTTACAAATTTCTCTCTGCCTTTCCCCTACCCCGCACCCCAAAAGAGTAACCTCAGTGAATATCCCCTCCCTGAATCTGCTCTCTCCTATGTACTACCCCATTCCTCCTCTGACTTTTCAGTAGGGCAAAATGGATCTCCATAACCCAGTGTCTGCATATCTTATTTTTTTTGAGTTGCATGTAATAATAATAATAACAATAACAGTAACAATAATGATAAATTATTTTTAAACATTTGATTTTAAAGTTTTGACTTCCGGACTCTTTCCCTCATCACTCACCATTACTGGGAAGATAAGTAATTAAATATAAGTTGCACATGTGTAGTTACACAAAATATTTCCATTGTGGATATATTGTGAAATACTGACTATATTTTCCTCCAACCTATCATGCACCCACTTGTTCTATTTTCTACTTTGACCTTGTCCTTTTTCAAAACTGTATTCTTCCAACTACCTCACCCACCCCAATTTCCCCTCCCATCTATCATTACCCCTCTTATCACCTTTCCCCCCTACTTTCCTCTAGGGTAAGATACCCAATTTAGTGTGTATGTTGTTCCCTCCTTGACCTAAATTCAATGAGGGTAAGGTTCACCCTTTTCTTTTTGCCTTCCTGTTCTTCCCCTCCATTGTAACAGTTATCTCCTGCATCTTTTATATGAAATAATTTACCATATTCTGTCTCTCCCTATCTGCTCTCATTATATTCCTCTCTCACCTCTTGATTTTATTTTTAAGATATAATCCATTCCTATTCAACTGATCCTGTGCCATGTACACATATATACACACACTCATATATGTATTTATAAACACATATATCCTCCTACATAAACATATATATGCCTGTATACATACATATATCCTCATATATTTTCCCTTCCATTATCCTCATACTGAGAAAAGTTTCTTAAGTTACAATTATCATTTTTCTACATAGGAATGTAAATAGTTCAACCATAATAAGTTTATTATGATTTCTTTTGCCTGCTTACCTTCTCATATTTCCCTTGCTTCTTGCATTTGCCATCAAATTTCCTATTGAACTCTAGTTTTTTCATCAAGAATACTTGAAAGTCCTCTATTTCCTTGAATAACCATATTTTTCCCTAAAACATTATGTTCAGTTTTAGTAAGTAGGTAATTCTTGGTTTTAATCACAGTTCATTTGACCTCTGTAATATCATATTCCAAGTCCTTCAGTCGCTTAATGTAGAAACTGCTGGGTCTTGTGTAATCCAGATTGTGTTTCCACAATATTCTGCTTGTTTCTTCTTTGCTGCTTGTGAAATTTTCTCCTTGAACAGGGAACTCTGGAATTTGGCTATACTATTCCTAGGTGTTTTCTTTTGGGGATCTTTTTCAAGACGTGATTGGTGAATTCTTTCAATTTCTCTTTTGCCCCCAGTTCTAAAATATCAGGGCAATGTCCCTTGAGAAGTTCTTGAAGGATGATTTCCAGGTTCTTTTTTTAATCATGGCTTCCAGGTAGTCTAATCATTTTTTAATTATCTCCTCTGGTTTTATTTTCCATGCCAGTAGTTTTTTCAATGAGATATTTCACATTACCTTCTATTTTTTCATTTGTTTGCATCTTGATTTCTCATAAAGTCATTAGCTTCTATTTCCTCCAATCTAATTCTGCAGCAATTATTCTCTTCAGTGAGCTCTTGAAATTCCTTTTCCATCTGGCAAAGTCAGTTTTTTAAGGCATTCTTCTCCTCATTGGCTTTTTGAGCCTCTTTTGCTATTTGAGTTAGTCTATTTTTAAACGTGTTATTTTCTTCAGTATTTTTTGGATCTCCTTTAGCAGGCTGTTGACTTGCCTTTCATGACTTTCTTGCTTCATTCTCATTTCTCTTCTCATTTTTTATTCCACTTCTCATACTTGATTTTCAAAATCCTTTTAGAGATCCCCTACTGCCTGTGACCAATTCATATATTTTCTTGGAAGCTTTTGATGCAGGATTTCTGACTTCATTGTCTTTATTTCATTCCATGATTTGATCATTTTTCCCCCAAAAAGGAATCTAAGGTTTAATTGATGTGCTTGAGCTGCTTCCTCTCCTTGCTCATGTTGCCACTCAATTACTTGACTTTTGAGCTTTTTGCACACCATAGAACTCTGTTTCCAGAGAGGAGAACTTTGTTGCCATTTTCTGGGGTTTTCACAGCTGCGAGAATTATTAGTTGTGTGTCCTCAATGAAGCCCCCATAAGCTCTTTCCCACTAGCCACACACTGCAGGACCTCTACCCAAGACAGCAATCCAGATCCAAGCAAGTTAAAGGAAGAGTGATCACCCTCTCAGTGGTTGCTGGGTTCCCTTAAAATCTTCAGGCCATGAGTTATGGAAGCATCCAAGTGGTGGCTGTACAGCCACCACACCCCCACCAGCTTCTTGCCCCTGGGGAAGGGCATGAATGTTCTCTTGCATCTTCCTCCATTCCAAGAGAGTTCCACACTGACCTTACTTTGTCTTTGGCATTTATGGGTTGATAATTCTGGAAACTGCCATAGCTGCTGGTGATTTACTGTCCTGAAGTATATTCTGGCAGCTATTGGTCAGGGCTGACCTGAGGCTAAAACCACATCTCATGCTGGGCTGAGCACAGTTCCCATTGAGCTGCAATGGACCCTTTCTGTAGGCCTGAGCGGTTGCCTTCAGCAGGTCTCTCTGTCACTTTGTGGGTTTTGTAGCTCTAAAATTTGTTTAGAGTCATATTTTATAGGCATTTGATTGTGGGGGGAGCTCACAGAACTTTCCTGTTTCTATGCCACCATCTTGAACCCTGCACCCTGGTTCTATATTTTGATCTTCATTGTTCCCAAAGAAAGATTCTATAGTCTCATTTATCTTTCTCTGTTTGCTCAATTTGCTAGCCAATTACTTGACTGTTGAGTTCTTTGCCATGGTAGAACTCTGCTTCCAGAGTGGAGAGTGCTGTGTCCCAAATATCCATGGTTTTGCACATCTGTTGTTAGAGCTTCTTCTAAGCACCAGCCTCACGACTGTGAGGAGGATGACCTCTCCACAGCCACCACAAGCACTGTCACAATAGTGCTCCTCTCCCTTGGACTGCCACTAAAGACTGGAACCCAAATCCAAGCAGGGCAAAGCAAGAAAATACTGCCTCAGAACCAGCAAAGAGATTCCTGCATTTGCTGTCTGATCAGACACTTAGTATCCCCACCATCTGAAGGCCTGCAGTTCTGGAAGCATCTGCCACTGTGGCGGCAGCATCTGCCACCATATTTGCTGTCCTAGGGGCAGAAATTAGACTACAATCTTCTCTCACTCATGTCCAGCAGAATTTTCCTACTGATTTTGTACTTTCTCTTTGGTATTTGTGGGTTGAGAAGTCTAGAAACTGCCACAACTGCCAGTGAGTCAGTACCCTAACATCTGTTCTGACTGGTCTGTGCCACCAATATATGCCATTGTGGTCCATGTGGGACTGTGCTCCACTCCTAGTGTGATAGATCCTTCCTGTTGGCCTACCAAGCTGCTATCAGTGGGAGATTTGTTTCACTCTGTAATTTTGTGGATTTTGTAGCTCTAAAACTTGTTTAGAGTTATTTTTACAGGTATTGGAGGGAGTTGGAAAGCAAGCTCAAGGAAGTTCCTTCTTTTACTATGCCATCTTGCCTCTGCCCCTCCCTTTTCCTGTTTTTATAATCTTTTTGGAATACAGAACTAGTAGTGGTATTGATAGGTCAAAGGGAGTTTTATATCCCTTTCTGTATAGTTCCCAATTGCCCTCCAGAATGGTTACATCAGTTTACAACTCCACCAACAATGCTTTAGTGTTTCAATTTTCTCCCATCTTTTTGAGCATTTACCATTTTCCTGTTTTGTCATGTTAACCAATCTGATAGGTGTGATGTGATACTTCAGAGTTATTTTAATTTACATTTCTTTAATCAAAAATACTGTTTATTTAATTTTTAAATTTAAATTTAATTAATTTATAAATTAGCAATCTAAACTTTAAATTTAATCAACAGTAAATTCCAAGTTTCATATGACTATAGTTTTAATTTCTTCTTCTGGAAACTACTTTTGACCATTTATTAAATGATAAATGACTTGTATTATTATAAATTTTTCTCAGTCCTCAATATATTTTAGAAATGAGACCTTCATCCAAGACACTGGTTGTAAAAATTCTTTCCTAGTTTTCTGTTTACATCCTAATCTTACTTGATTACCTTTGGTAATGCAAAACCTTTTCATTTTAATATAATAAAATTTCATTCTTCATTTCATAACATTCTCTATCTCTTGTTTGTTTATAAATTCTTCTATTCTCCATAAAACTTATGGGTAAACTATTCCTTGCTCTCCCAGTTTCTTTATAGTATTAGCCTTTACCACCAAATTGTGTTACCTATTTTGTCTTTATTTTTTGTACATGGTGTAAGATGTATCTTCCATACTATTTTACAGTTTCCCCAAGAGTTTTTGTCAAATTATGGGCTCTTATCCCACAACCTGGGGTCTTCTTCTTTCACAAACAGTAGGGTAGTATAGTCACTGACTCTTGTATTTTGCATACACACCACTATTCCTTAGTCAGTACCAAGTAGTTATGATTGTTGCTGCTTTTTAATACAAGTTAAGATCTGGCATACCCAGTCTACCTTTCCTTGCATTTCTTGTCATTAATTACCTTAATATTCTAGACCCTTTGTTCTTCCAGATGAATTTTGCTATTGCTTTTTTTCTAGCTTTACAAAATCAATTTTGGTAGTTTTATTGGGATGTTACTGAATAAGTAATTTAGTATAGGTAGAATTGTCATTTTTATTATATTAGTTCAACCTACCCATGAGCAAATGATATTTTTTCTAGTTATTTAGGTCTGAGTGTCTTTGTTTGAAAAGTATTTAGTAATTGTGTTCATATACTTCTTCATTTTGTTTTGGCAGATTGACTCCCAAATATTTTATATCTGTAGTAACTTTAAATGGGATTTATCTTTCTGTCTCTTGCTCTTGTGCTTTTTTAGTCATGCTGATGATTTATGTGGGTTTATTTAAATCCTGCAACTTTGCTAAAGTTGTTTATTATGTCAAGTAGTTTTTATTCATTTCTCTATGATGCTCTAAGTCACATCATCTTCAGAGTGATAACATTTTTTTCTTCTTTGCATCTTCTAATTCTTTTAATTTCTTTTTTCCTTTTCTTTTTGCTAAAGCTTACATTTTTAGTACACCATTGAAAAACAGCCTTGATAATGAACATCCTTTTATACCTCCAAATTTATTCAAATGCTTCTAACCTATCCCTGTCACATATCATGCTTGCTGATGGTTTTAGACAGATTCCGTCTACCATTTTAAGCAAGACTCCATTTATTCCTATGCTTTCTTGTGTTTTTAGTAGGAATCAATGCTATTTTCTCCTCAAAGCTTTTTCTGCATCTTTTGAGATAATTACACTATTTCTATCAGATTTGTTGCCAATATCATCAATTATGTTGATAGTTTTCCTAACATTGAACCAGTCCTGCAGTCCTGAGCATTGCTATTATTCTTGAGTCTAGATTCCCTAAGTCTGTTCCCTGTCAATCTTCTCTCTGTCCTGTTCTTCAGAGTGGATATTTTCTGTTATACAGCCATTCCCTTATTGTAACTCTCATCAAGTTCCTAGTGAAATGATTGTTTTGGCTTCAAGGTTACTGGCATATTTGCAATAACAGGTGTCCCCTGAAATCAATGCACATTCCATACCTGTCCCTAGACCACAGCTGAGTATTCCATCTGCTTCAATATGTGCTTCTCTTAAATATTCATTGTTCAAGCCCACTTGCCAGTGTTGTGGTTCCCTAGACTTCAGGTTCAGAATGGAGAAAAAATATTTGATATCTACTATAAATAATAATACTCTTCCTTCTACCAAATAAGGGCAGTGTTATGGTGCTACAGTTTCCCATAGAATTGTAAATACTTTACTTAAAATGGTTGAAAGGATAATTCTTTGAGCTTATATTATCACAGCACAAATTCATTCCTTGAACTGATTTCTGTTATACAACACCAAGAGGGAATAGGACAAAGAAAACAGAGGTAATATAAAATTAAGGAAAGGTCTTATGCTGGTGAGGGAGTGAAAATTCTTATGAACTGCCAAATAAAGAAACCTTTAGCAGTCAAGGTCAAGAAAACACAGCAAGATACTTCAAAACCTAGGTAGGGGGCAGTGTTGAAGATAGATACCACTCTTTGTCATATGTTTGTATTTATCCTGTTTGTATTACCTATATGCACATTAATTGCTGCCTGATATAATGGTGTGTTAGATATAGAGTCAGGAAGAATTGGTCTCATCTCCTGTTTCCAATACTTATTAACTATGTGACTATGATAAGACAGGTTTTTTTTTCCTGAGGCTCAATTTCCTCATCTGAAGAATGGGAATATAAGGTTATTATTTGAAAAATACTTTATGACTTGGAAAGTATTAGAAAAATTAGATATACCACTATTGGTATATTTGTGTACTTTCTTTAGCAGTTACTCCCAGGCCCACAGATAAAGAGATAGAGGTAGATATACACATACATACATATGCATATGTACATATATGTATATATGCACATTTGTGCATATAAGTATGTAATATATATGTGAATGCATAAGTATATCTGTCTCTATATGCACATATCAACATGATAAAATGGATACTGGGGGTATGTGGATGCAGGAAAACTTAGGTACAAACCTAGCCTTTATCAGATGTTATGAAACCATTGATTTAGTTTCGACCTCTCAAGGAGTTGTAGATCTGTATCAGTGGAGATGTTACTCACATTGGAAGTTCTTCCCATTGAGGAAATTAAAAGATCTAGGGGAGAAAATAACAGAAGTAGATAGATATATAATAGATAAATATGCGTATAATAGTACATGTGCACACATTCAGGTACATGCATGTGTATGTATACCATGAGTTATATGTGCATATGTTTTTATATTATATCGGTAGAATAGCTACCTCTCAGTGAGAAAACACCCATCGACAATTCATCTCTGCTATTCTTCTATAACTAATTTAAAAACTTAGAGAATTTACTAGGGATACTGAAAGGGTAATTAGCTTGCCTATAGTATATAGCCTGTAAATATCAGAGGTACACCTTGAACCCAGGTTTTACTGAGTCCAAGACCTAGTTATCCACATTACTCTACTATACTGTTTGTGTATATGTGAGTGTGTTTGTGTGTGAGTGTGTGTGAGTGTGTGTGTACTGCTAAAGATAAGAGATCAGTCTGAGATTTTTCCCCCCTTTAGGAATATGACAAATGTTAGAGACCTTTACATGTTATTAAAGTTTTTTAGATAAACTAAATATATTCTTGTCTTATGAATTTACCCTCAAGGAAAGCAACAAACTTTGTGACAAAAATATATCTATTCTAACCTTGCTTTGCATGAAACTGGGAAAACAACAAACCTGGGCTCTTCTTCAGCAATGTTTTTGTTATTGTTATAGAAATATCAGTTATATTCATTATTTTCCTTATTAATAAGCTTTGCTACTTAATAGGACATTGAACAAATCAACTTAATCCTGTTTTCTTTTTTATCTTAATAGTATTTTTCAGTTATCAGTAAATATAATTTTCAACCTTTATTTTTGTAAGATTTTGAGTTTCATTTTTTTTCTCCCTCCAACCCAGTCCCCTCCCCAAGGCAGCAAGCAATGTATAATCATGTTAAACACATTTCCGTATTAGTCATGTTGTGAATGAAGAATCAGAACAAAATGTAAAAGCCACAAGAAAGTAAAACAACAACAAAAAAATGAAAATAGTGCATTTCAATCTGCATTCAGAATCCATAGTTCTTTCTCTGAATATGGATAGCATTTTCCATCATGAATCTTTTGGAATTATCTTGGATCATTGTTTTACTGAAAAGGGTTAAGTTTATTATAGTTGATCGTCACACAATGTTGCTGTCACTGTGGACAGTGTTCTCCTTGTTCTACTCACTTCACTCAGCATCAATTTATGTAAATCTTTCCAGAGTTCTCTGAAATCCACCTGCTCATCATTTATTACAGAATAATAATATTCAATTACATTCATATCACAAAACTTGTTAAGCCATTCCACAGTTGATGGACATCCCCTCCATTTCCAATTCCTGGCAATGAGAAAAAGAGGTGCATAAAGATATTTTCACTTTTTATGATCTCTTTGGGATACAGACCTAGTAGAAGTATGGTTGCTCTAAAACACCTCAAACTGTATGCATGATTTACTTGACCTTTGGGTATATTTCCTAATTGTTTTCCAAAATGGTGGGATCTCTTCATTACTCTACCAACAATGAATTAGTGTTCCAATTTTCCCACATCTTATCCAACATTTATCATTTTTTGTCATGTTAGCCAGTCTGTTAGGTGTGATGTTGTTTTTATTTGTATTTCTCTGATCAATAGTGATTTAGAGAATTTTTCCATATGAGTATAAATAGTTTTAATTTCTTTCTCTGAAAACTGCCTACTAATATAATTTGACCATTTCTGAATTGGGGACTAACTTTTATTCTTACAAATTTGCCTCAGGTTTCTGAATATTTTAGAAATGAGGCCTTTACCAGAAAACAACTTGCTGTACACAGTGTTTCTCATATTACTGCATTTCTTCTAATCTTATGCGCATTGATTTTGTTGTTGAGGAAACATTTTAATTTAATGAAATAAAAATTATCCATTTTGCATTTCATAATGTTCTTTATTTTTTTGTTTGACCATAAATTCTTCCCTTATCCATACATCATAGGTAAACTATTCCTAGCAATGAAATTTTTAACAGTCTTCCATTGCAATTTTTGACATTCCCCCTAAAAAAGAATTATGCTACTCTCCTGATAGTTTTGTTTTTCCTTCAAGAAGAAGCTCGTCTATAGCTGCTTTTGTAATGTATTGTCTTTGTTTCAAGTTTGTTGGCTTGAATTATTCATTTGGCATTTGGGAAAATATACTGTGCAGTTGTTGACAAATTTCACTCTATTCGTTTTCATTATTTAAAATGTGTATATTTCTGAATCTCTTATCGTCGCTCTATTAAGCATTGCTCACAGTTCTGAAAAGTAGGTCATTGTAACTTTGGGGAGGTTGTAAGTGGGTTGCTGGATGGAAGAGGTAAGTGTTCAAGACATGATCATGGCAAAATATCAACTTGACATTGTGTTTGTATAAACTAGTAAGTATATTAAATAGGGAGATGGCATAATAATTATTTTCACCCATCAAACATTTATTAAATGTTTGTTATATGCAAGGCAAGATTCACTGTGGTGTAGTATTTTTAAAGCTAGCTTTGAAATCATGAAAACATGCGATCAGTCATGTTTGGCAAATTCTAGCTATGTAATTCTGGGCAAGTCACTGAACTCTAAAATACCTCAGGCAGCTTTCCTTAGGTAGTCAGTTTCACACCAGGTAAGACTTACATTGATAGATTGGGAGACA
>JAQQSW010021425.1:0-10661 GCA_028646575.1 Pseudocheirus occidentalis
CATGATTTTCTCACATCATTCTCATTTCTCTTTCCAATTTTTCCTCCACTTCTCTTATTTGGTTTTCAAAGTCCTTTTTCAGTTGATGTATAGCTTCTAGGCATTCTTCAATTGTCTTGGAATCATTTGGTGTGGGAGTTCTGAGTTCTGGGCCCTCTTCCTTTTGTTCCATGCTTTGACCCTTTTTATCCATAAACAAGGATTCTAGAGTTTTACTGGTGTTTTTATTTTGCTTCCTCTTCCCCATGTTGGCCAACCAATTAATTGGTTGTTTTTTTTTTTTTTTGGTCTGTGATACTCTTCTTCCAGGGGGGGAAACTCTGTTCCAAATCACTGGGGTTTTTCCAGCTGCTGGAGCTATTAGGGGGGTGTTTCAAGCCCCAGCTTTGGCTTGCTGAAAGTGCACCCCAGGACCATAACCCAAGACCAGGATCCGGATCCAGGCAACTCAGTGCTAGAGCACTTGGCCCTGATTAATCAATTCAGCCCTCCTGCGGAGTCCGCAGGCCAGAGGCTCTGAAGCAGACTAGTGGGGGCCAACGCTGGTTCCAGAAGTTCCCTTCCCCCACTGCTTCCTTGCCCTGGGAGTAGATTGGCCAAACTGCTTTCCCAACCCCAAATTAATTTTCAAGTTTCACTTTCACTAACCAATGTGTGAGGATTTGAAAATTCCCATAGGCAGGTGCTTTAGATTTTCTTTGAAGTAGAGGCTTGGGAGGCTCACCCCTCCAGGCTGCCCTCAGGCCTAGCATTTGCAGTTTTGGGCTGGCCGGGTCTCTTCCGCTGTGGTGAGAGCTGCCCCTCTCCCATCCTGTTCCTCATGCCTTGGCAGATGTGGAAGTGCTGGAGGCTGTAGATCTCTCCTGCAGACTGGCTCCGGTGCCCGCTTGGCTCAGCTCAGCCCAGCTACTTCCCACTGCCTGGGCCTGTCCACAGTCTCGGCTTCAGGCTGTTCCAGGCTCCATTCTTGGCAGCAGCGATGAGCCCCTGCTGCTGAGTTGCCTTCAGCGAGAGATGTGTTCTCTGTGTCCTAGGCTTTATCTGGGCTCATAACTTTCTGGGCGGTTAGGATGGCAGTTTGGGAGATGTGGGACCTTGGTGCTTCTACGCCGCCGCCATCTTGGCTCCGCCCCAGAGATCTATACATTTAGCTCAGAAAATATCCAAGGTCTGAATATTTTTGCATATGTATATAAACTCACATATATATATGTATAAATGAATGTACAAATATGTGTTTGATGTGTTATCAGGGCAGCTAGGTGACATGGTGAACTCCTTGACTGGAGTCAGGAAAACCTGAGTTCAAATCTGGCATCAGGCACTGACTAGTTGTGTATCCTTGAGCAGGCCACTTAACCCTGTTTGTGTTAATTTCCTTATTTTTAAAATGTATTAAAGAAGGAAATGGTAAACCACTCCAGCATCTTTGACCAGAAAACCTCAGATAGGGTCACAAAAAGCAGGACACAACCAAAAAGACTGAATTATATATATATATATATATATATATACATATATATATATATTTGTGTGTGTGTGTACACACATATATACATATGTTCATATACATATACACACATATACATATATAATCATAATTATATAATATATAATTATATATATATATGAAGAGAGAGAGACAGAGAGACAGAGACAGAGACAGAGAGACAGAGAGAAAGAGTTATTCATAAAATTGAAAGGGATAAACACACACATACACACACAAACCCCCATATATATAGTATATATGTAATGTGTCTTCACATGTACATATAAATATATGCAATAAGCAATCTATGTACATTATGTTCAATATGTAATGTATCTGAATGTATGTAGAAATAAAAATGTACACATACCCTTTTAACTATATGTTGTACATGTAATTGTATATTAGTATGAATACATATGTGTGCATACACACATATGTATGTATACACATATATGCACACACATGTGTATGTATGTATATAAACACGCATTTATGTGCACGTGTATGTGTGTATATGTATATATGTACACAAACATATACATATATATCCTTACTTGTGTGTGCATGTATATTTTATAAATTAGGTATATATATATATGTGTGTGTGTGTGTGTGTGTGTGTATTTATATATTGTGTGTATATGTGTGTGTGTGTAGTTTGTGTTTATATATACATAAAGTACAACTCTGTATATGGTGCTACATTATGTATAGAAAAATACATTATGTACACACACAAATACACATTATATATGCACTCATATATAGTTGTACACACATATTTATGCATGTGTGTGTATATATATATATATATATGAGCATGAATGTATATACATATGTGCACACACACCCATGTGCCTGTGCATATACGCGTACATGCACACTTGTGTATGCACACATATATGTATTGTATATGTGTGTGTGCATGTGAGTATGTATGGTTAAGTTAAATACTGAATCCTGTATCAGGCTATGGTAAGTCTCTACCCAGATTCATAGCTAACATGCATATTCCCTACCATTTCTACTTATATATTTGTTCCCTTTTTCCAAATTCTTGATTAGATCTCCAGCAGAAATTCCTTGATATCTAGGTCTCTTATCTTCAGTTTCTCCATTTCTATTGGCTCCTTCCCTGCTGCATAAGAACATCTTGTCTCCCTTCCTCTTCAATAACTGCACTTTTCCTTAATATCCTCTTTAACTGGTTTCCTGTGTCTTCCTTCTCTTCTCAGCTAAAGTCTTTAAGAAAGTTATCTATAATCAGTGACCATACTTCCTTTCCCCAAAGACATTTAAAACCTTCATAATCTGGATTCTGACAATTCAATTGAAATTACACTCTGAAAAGTGACCGGTGATCTCTTAATTGCCAAATCTATTAGCTTTTTCTCAGACTTTACCCTCATTAATTTCTCTGCACAACTTCATACTTTTGATCATCTTTTCTTCTTGGATATTTTTTTTTGCTAGAGGTTTGGAAAACACTGCTCTGTTCCCGTTTGCCTATCTGTTTGACAGCTCTCTTTTATTCTTTTTCAGTCTCTTTCGTTAATGATGAGTTATCCACTAACCAATGGTTTGCTCTCAGGAAGTGCAACTAAAATGGATGAGTAGGAAAATTTCACATACCAATGGAGGATTAAAGATCAGAATATTAACCACATCCAAATTGTAATCTTTCAAAAAGAGTCAAACCTTCTAACATAATATTTGAAGTGAGTTGAAAAGTCAATCATGGCAAAGACCAGGAGATTCAATTAGCCAAGCAAGGGTCCAGAAACCATAAGAATTTCAAAAGGACCTGGGATGGATTCCTCTGAGCTGAAAGCAACAGAATGATGCTTTGTTTGCTCAAGGACTGCTGGGAGCCATCTGCTTCTCAGGCCTGCCTCATTGATGCAGAGCTGACAAGCATCAGCTGGCACTGACAGGTACCCACTATGGAGATAAATAGCTATACATCACATACATGCTGAGCTGGTTAACTTCATAGACAAATGTGAACAGTTTCATCCTCTGTATTTGTAGGAATGAAATGTAAGGCACCACTTCATCATCATACAATGTCAGGAGTGATGTTGGTCAACCTTCACCAATATTACCCTTCTTCAAAGAAATGCATGTATTTCTTTTGTCATCTCCTAAATGAAGAGATTATAATTTTTTTAAATGATACCCTAGGTCTTTGCCATATATGATAGTAAAATAAATAATCAAATCAGTGAAACAATGAATCAGATGATTTAACACCCCCCCCCAAATTTAACTTGTTGCTTAGATATGGTTTTGATTTGTCCAGAGTGATAGGTAGATTTCAAGAAACTACATAAAGGAAAGGGAAAAAAACAACAACAGATGACTACCCAGGGTTAGGACTGTCCTGAGCCACTTTTTAGGAGCAGAGGAAAATCAGTTGTTGAAGGAAGATATCAATCCCTTGCAGTGAGAAAACTGTATTACCCAAAACATTGTTCACTGCAATAAATAAAGAGAGCAATAGGCAAGAAATCAGTGAAAGGTTGAGAGCTCTCAAGCCTTATGTCTGGGAGAGAGTTTGAGATGCAAATGCCAGTATTCACTAATCATGCTGGCTCTAAGGACCTTCTGTGAATCTTCCTGGGGTTGAGGAGCAGGGAGCAACATTATGATAACATTGCGAGGAAGCACCCACCATGAACTACAGGAATTCCTCCCATCTGAGAAAATTAAACAAACTATAGATGTTTATCGCCAGCCTAGTATTTATGAAGCATTGTGCTGGGCACTAGGCAAAGCCACAGAGGTAGGTAGGAAGGAAATTAAAAGAGTCCCTGCCAATGAGGAATTAACATCCTAATGAGGAGTTATAATGTATACATACAAAAATGAGGGCTTTCCTCACTAAAGATTTCCTCTTTAAGGGATTTACTGAAATCCATTCTGATTGCAACCTTTCCCAATAATCCAGTTCTAAAAAGCTCAGTAATTTATAGAATACCCCAAAGTCACTTTAGTTCAAATGACCTTTCACACTAAATCTAAAGCCAATGACTGACTAATTTGGATCTGTTCTTATCTAATTAAGGCATTAAAGTTGAACTGGAGTGAAGTCATTTCTGTCTCACCCCTAAATTTCAGGAAGGAGTAAATAACAAGGGAGAGGGGGAAAGATACTGAGATGGCAATAGAGCAAAGGTGGCAAATATGGGGGGGGGGCTTGTCGATATGATGTACAATATTTTCAAGTATAGCCTGTATCAGATTAAAATTTAATTATCAACTCTTTAGCAGAATAAATTAACATTACAATAAGATGTAGATAATGTTAATGTGTGGTTTTCTGGGTCAATAAACAAATGCAGGGGTTCTTATTTATGGTTTAGTGGCCCAATTCCTATTTGAATTTGACAACACTGAGGTAGTATGTACAACTCAGCTAAACTTTGAAAGTACATGATTCTGAGTGATAGAGGTGAGTAGTGAGTATATTCTAGATATGTGAGTAACCTGGCCAAGGCATAGAGCTGAGAGGCAGAAGAGCTAGTGGTCTGGTTTTACTTGACCATTGAAATATAAAGAAGAGAGAGATATGGACTGACAGGAAAGGTAAATTGGGCATCAGTTGTGTAGGACATTTAAAAAGACAGAGTGAGGATATTTACTTTTTACTGGTGGTTATACAAATGGAGGAAAAGGAAGGGAAGCTGACATAGGCCTCTGCTTTAGCAATTTTTTATTATACCTTTTGAGGAATAGTTTTGGAGGATGATTTAGTAAGAGGAGATACTAGAAACAAAGACTAATTAGAATGCATTCCAGATAAATGATAATTAGACCTCAAACTTCTATAGTCACAGTATGTGTGGATAGAAAGGAACAGATGTGAGAAATGTGGAGGAAGGATTGACTATTGATAATTTGGATATAGGGGTTGTTAGAGGAAAGACTTTGTGATTACACTGACATTGTGACATAAAGTAACTAACTTTGAAAACTGGGATGCTCCTCAAGGGCATAGGGAAATGTGGGGAGAGACAGATTTAAAATGAAGGGAAATACTACATTTCATTTTGGATATCTTGTCTTTTATTATACTTTTAAGTTGAAGTTACTCATTGCTGAGCCATTGAGGGTTTAACACAGCCTAATGGGTAGTTAGTTTTTGTAGGGCCTTTTTTTGGGTAATCCATTTATTTACTGAAAAAAAAATGATAGCAATGTGTACCATGTAGAAGGCACTGTGTACAGCAAAAATTTTAAATGACAAAAAAATGGCTACTCAAAAGAAAAAAAATCACATTCTTTTAGGTAACTGGGGAAATAAATCCTAGATGCAAATAAGTGAAATGAATGAAAGAATTAGTATTACTCTTCTAAGTATAATAGAAGGTATTGAGCAGAAGGAGAAGAGGAAAGGTACAAGCAAAGTGCTAGATGAAATAAAGTGAAACATTGGAATTCCTCAAGCAAAAAGAAATCCACATTATCCCAAACAGTACAGATTGACATGCAAGGTCATACCCTGCTCCGTGTTTATGCGAGGGGAAACAAAATAGGATGCACATCCATCAGCAACCTGAAGTAATAGAAGGATTTTTTTTGCAGACACTTGACATTCCGTTTACAGTTTGGGAAACTGATAAAATCATAATTGTAAAGAAGACATGCAGGATTGCCAATCTGACTCTGACTCCCACATGCACCTTGGCACATATGTCTTCCTGCTCCACAACAGAAAAGGGAATGAGCAAAAAGAAAGGAGCAATTTCCCTGCTGTAAATTGGAAAGTCTGCCAACCAGCTAAGTGATCTACCATCAATCAGTGTTAAATTCTCCTTAGCTGCAGAAAATTCAAGGGCTAACTATTACTGAGAGATTTCACACAGTGACTAATGGTATATGACAAACACATTTAAAATCTGCATGGACCAGCACCAGTTTAAAATTTAACATGCATAATAAATAATGCTAACGGAATCTTGGCATGTGAAATAAGATATAATCTCTTCTGACACATATTACATAGAGAAGATTACAGCTGTAGAAATTCCTTCACAAGCTAAACATAGGAAAGTCAAATTCATGATCTGATAAGAAAGTAACTTTGTTCAGTGGGTTGCTATGGACCTCAATAGTTTTCCACATCACTGGATGTAGTCAGAGGGTAAGTAAATGAACTCAAGCTACTGAACCAGAGAAGCTATACAAATAGCCAGATCACTAATCAGGTATTAATGGGAATTGACCAACCTCCTTAAATATTTGAGCTGCAAAAGGAAATAAATGGTCACTTGTTCTCCAATATTCACTTACCTAGATTCTTTTTAACCATAGTTTATTTGTTCCTTTTGGCAGAGAAAAAGAGATAAGCTGATTGTTCACTTGGTCATCTAGAAATCAGTGACAACAAAAATTGCATACAGAAAGAAACAGGAAATTTGAGAGTGGACTTCTTTTAGCTTCCCATGTACTTCGAGTCTAGGAATAAGCTAATGCTTTACATATAAGAAAAAAAGATTTCAGACAAGACTGAAATTTCCACCCTATTTAATGAAAGAATGTATGACTCATTCCTCCATTTACTCATTTGTCAATGTTACAAAGTAGTTTAGGAGGACATTGATAAAAGTGAGCCATGTAGACATCTTTATTTTTATTTAATCATTTCAGAGATCTGTGTTTATCTTGATATCAATTCTCACTAGCACAAATTGAAACCTTTCCATTTCTTCTTATTCTCTTTGGTTTTATAACTATTTTATCATAAATTGTCCACAAAGATCTATTTTTTCTCACCATGTCCATGATAAAGTGTATCTTTGATTGTTTCTCATTTTACTTAGAGTGAGAGAGAAGAGATATTAAATTGCCTGTCAAATTGAAGCTCTGCAGAGCCATCATGCTGACCTTACTGTTGTATGACTATGAAACATGGACAGCATGCCAGTGCCATGACAGGGAACTGAATCACTTCAATTTGAATTGTTTTAGAAATATTCTGAAGATGTTCCAGCCAGACAAGGTATCCAACACTGAGGTCCTTTGTTGAGCTGAACTGCTAAACATTCAAATTCTACTGCAGAGAGTGCAATGGAGTGGACACGTTGTATAAAATCTGAAAGCATTTTTGTATAAAAGACTATTTGATGAAAAACACACAAGACAAGCACACACGTGGAGATCAGAAGAAGTTATACAAGGATATTCTCACCATGCCTCTGAAGAACTTTGGAATTGACTGTGAGAGATGGGAGACACAGGCACTGGATCACCCTGATTGACATGCCCACATCAAAGAAGGTTCTATGCTCTATGAGCAAATCATAATTGAAGTAGTTAAAAGAAATGTGAGATAAGCAAATTTACAGACATCTCCACTACAAATGTACTTATTGACTATTTGAGCCCAACCTTTTGTAGAGTGTTCCAAGCTTATGATTATCCACAGTGAGGCCCACTGTACCTTGATCCCAATATAGTGATGTCATTTTGGTCCTCTTGAAAAATAAAAGACAACAACCAATCAACATCATTTTGATGTTACTCCATCACTTCTCCTTTTAGTCTTCTTTGTCAGATTGAGTTCTTTGAAAGAAAGAAACATTTGGGGGCGGAGCAAAGATGGCATCCTAGAAGCAGCAAGGATCAGCAGCTCCTGCACAGCCACATTAAATACACATAAAATAACAAATTTTAGGGCTCCAAAATCCACAAAAGTACAGAAAACATGTCTCTTGCTGAAGGCAGTTCAGCAGGAGGGACCCATCAGAACAGGTCTGGAGCCAAGGCCAGCCCAGCCTGAAGCTGTGGCCTGGCCCCAGGGTGGTGGGGAGAAGCCGCAGCAACAGGCAGAGCCATTCTATTGCTAAAGGCTAAAAATTGAATCTGGACGAGTTCAAGAGGATAGAACCCACTGAGAGACTTAGTGAGGTGGATTCCTAGCCCAGGAAAGTGACTACATAGGTTGGCATAAGAAGAATACAGAGCACAAGAAAGCTGCTCCAACATGGAGCAGAGAGCAGAGAAGAGTGGACCGAGAGGAAAAAGCTCCAGTCAGGCATCCAGCAGACTCACCCAGCCTGAGAGGTTTGCAGCCATCTCACTAGAGGACAGAGGATCATCAAACCGGGTAGGAAAAATCTTGGGGCCCACACCAGGGGCAGCAGGTTCTGCCAGGGCACTCTGGATATTTAAACTTATACACCCATACTGCCACAAGCAAAGATTGAGAAATAAAGTTTAGTGGCTCCTCTAAATCCCTTCCAGATGAAGAAAAGTCCGGAATTGAATGTTCTAATCAGAGCAAAATCTTGAATCAGGGGAAACAGCCCCAGGCTTGGGCAAAACTGAGAAAAGCAGAAAGAAAACAATACAGAGTCTAAGCCCAGTAGGGTGGAGCAAACAAACCCTACCAAGAAAAGCCAATTTAACAACACCCACCCAATCAGCAAACAACAGCTCTGCCTCAGGCCTTCAGCTCTGAACCTGCTTGAACCATAGCTCAGGGACATAGGCTCTGAAACCTGAAGGAGCTGGACCACCCGACCCCAACAAATTAGTGTGTAAGCCTCAGGGTAACTCAAGGAAATCACTGAAAGTCTTGGTATTGGCCTCAGGCTACATCCTCAGAGCTTACATCTACCTAGCTGCCTACCTCTCAACCTAAGAAGCTTAACACTCTGGCACCCAGGATTTGGATATCTACTCCAAATTCCAGGGCATAGGCACTCACAATGGGGAAGAAGGAAACTGCAAAGGCTAGGACCATCAAATCTTTTTATAGTGAGCAAGAAAAAACAAATTCAGAAGGCAATAGGGACTCTATATCCACAGTGGAGACCACAAAAGGAAGCACAAATTGGTCTCAAGCCCAGAGAGCCTTCTTGGAGGATCTCAAAAGAGATTTTAAAAATGAAATTAGAGAAGTAGGAGATAAATTCAAATCTACAGTGTCCAAACTGCAAAAGAAATCTCACTGAAGAAATCAAATTTTTGAAAAGCAAAATTGGCGAACTAGAACAGGAGGTCCAAAATCTAACCGGAGAAAATGCCTCCCTAAAAATGAAAAATGAACATAACTCACTAAAAATTAGAATCAGACAAATTGAAGCAAAGGACTCTATAATGCAACAAGAGTCAGTCAAACAAAACATAAAGATTAAAAAATTGGAAGAAAGTGCAAAATATCTCACTCAAAAAACAACTGACCTGGAAAATAGGTCCAGGAGAGATAACCTAAGAATTATTGGCCTACCAGAAAAACATGATGAAAAAAACAGCCTGGACAGCATCCTCCAAGAGATTGTTAAAGAGAAGTGTCGTGAGGTCCTAGAATCAGAGGGAGACATGGTTATTGAAAGAATTCACCGATCTCCTCCTGAAAGAGATCCAAAATTGAAAACTCCAAGAAATATTGTATCCAAACTCCAGAGCTACAAAGTCAAGGAGAAAATACTGAATGTAGCCAAAAAGAAGCAATTCAAATATCATGGAACTACAGTCAGGTTTACACAGGATTTGGCAGTTGCTATATTAAAAGATCAGAGGGAAAGGAATGCCATTTTTGTAAAGCAAAAGAGCTAGGACTGCAACCAAGGATCAACTACCCAGCAAGAGTGATAATGCAATAAAGGACTTCCAGACTTTCCTTATGAAAAAACCTGAGCTCAATGGAAAATTCGATCTCAACTTACAAGATGCAAGAAAGACATAAAAAGGTAATCAAAAAAACAAGCACTCACAGATACATATACACACACAGATGCTCACACATGCACATAACTTGGGACTCAATAAGAGCAAACTGTTTACATTACTTTATGAGAAGAAGATACCTGTCAATACTGAAATTTGTATAAATATTGTGAGGCTTGAGGGGGATGTACACAGAAATAGCATGTGAGTAGAAAAGAACTAACCTGAAGATTAAAAAAAAACTTGTTGAGGGGAAGAAACAGATTGTAAGGGGAGAGGAGGAAAGGTAGAGGTAGAAGATGGTAGATCGTGCCACAGAAAGAGGCATAAAAACCTTACTGGAGTGGAGGGCTGGGATGGAGGGGGATGAGCATCATATGATTGTTACGCTCATTGGTTCTGATTTAAAGAGGGATCAATACAAATGGCTAAGTTTAGATTCTAACATGAAAAGACACAAAAATTCATAATAATAGAGGGAAAAGAGGGA
>JAQQSW010021426.1:0-10661 GCA_028646575.1 Pseudocheirus occidentalis
AAAGAAAGAAAGAAAGAAAGAAAGAAAGAAAGAAAGAAAGAAAGAAAGAAAGAAAGAAAGAAAGAAAGAAAGAAAGAAAGAAAGAAAGGAAGGAAGAAAGGAAGAAAGAAAGAAAGATTGAGTTAAAGGACAGGGATTCACACAATATGGAAACCTCTTTAGCTTCCTCAGTCAAGAAGTGACTGGATAGTCATTGTATTAGATATGGAGATTTCATCTTGGCATTCCAAAACGCCAAGTTTCAAAAATTCTTTCTTTTGCTTTAGGCTATAATTGGGCAAAGCTACTCAGTATGTTCCCTTATTAAATCAGACTTTTATTTGAAATAACCTTTACTAATTTGAGTGCTTATAAAGTATCTGTTGTAGCAATATATATTGACACATATGTTTATTACTACACATGAGTATATATCTGTTTTATTATTATTTCCTATTTATATTCATTTGGTTTTGTATTGGTATTATACCAGTGTTGTAGACACGTAAATGGTGATGCTGCGCCAGATTTGGACTTAATTGATGTACTTCTAGAACTGCCATGAAGTATAGTGTGTGGGAAGTTTTGAAAGGAAAAGAAACACAGCAGCAATCAGGAGGGTTACCTGCCATTCTCTAACTTGCGGTGATGGACTGGTAGCTTATTGCTCTTCAAGTCTGCAGAGGCAGGCCACTAGTTGAAAGCCAGTTCAGGGAGCAAATACTTACAATGAGTGCCCCAGATTCAATGTGACCAAGTGGTATGGAACCAGCGTGGTAGAAAGTGGATGAGGATGCTTGGCTCAAGATGACCAGCATAAGCTACTATGTCCAGCAAGAGTGAAAGGGTTAAACTTCAAACTTTAATAGCCATTCACAAGTCAGCTAGTATAAATGACTAATATCATCTTGAAGTCCTTTGGTACATGAAGTTGTAAGATTTATACTAAAATGAACCTGAGACACAGCTCTTCTGAGCTGTGGGAGTCTAAAGAGAGGGAAGATGAACTCCAGTGTGAAATAATCATTTTTGCCTGGGATGTCAGAGCTGAGTAGTGATTGGAATGTTTCATTCTATGATATATATGTCTATTTCTTCTTGAATTTGCCATGATTACATTTATTCAACTATTAATTTGAAGTCTGAATGAATTCTAACAGTCTGATTTTATCCAGCAGAGGGTATAGGTATAGGTGTAAAGTAGCTTGAGAAACAATGATTGACAAGTAATTGGGTTAAAGTTAGGACTGGGGTGAATTTTAAGCCTAGGGCTAGGTTCCGGGTTAATCAGAATTTTTATCTTTCCTTTTGGGTTTATGTTAGTATTATGCAGAAATGCTGGTGGTTTTTTTGTCAATTTATTTTTTATCCTGCTACTTTGTTGAAGCTTTTGATTATTTTGATTAGGCCTTTGTTGATCCTCTATGGTTTTCTAAGAAAACCACCATGTTAGCTACAAATATCAACAATTTGCACCCTCTTTACCAATGTCAGTGTTTTTCCCATTTCATATGTGTATGTGTGTGTGTCTTTGTGTATGAGAGAGAGAGAGAGAAAGAAAGAGAGAGAGACAGAGAGACAGAGAGAGACAGAGAGAGAGTTCTTGATTTTAGGTAAATTCTTTTGGACACATCAATGAAAAGTATTTCCATTTCTGTTTATAGTGGGTTTAAAAAAAATAAATGAGTGCTGTATTTAGTCAAAGGCATTTTTCCTACATCTATTGTAATAATAATGTAGTTTTGTGGTTATTAATGTAATGAATTATAGTAATTGTTTCCCAATGTTAAATCATCTTTTTATGCCTGGTATAAATCCAACTTGCTCAAACTTAATGTTTTTAATGTATTTCTGTAGCCTCTTTTTTGATGTTTTATTTAAGATGTTGGTTTCAATCTTCATTAGTTACATTATTCTATAGTTCTTTCTACTTTATCTCTGGATGTTTTGCATATCAAAACCATATTTTTCTCATAAAAAAGAATTTGACAAATTGCATTTGCCTCTAAAAACAATTTATGTAGCATAAAGGTTGGTTGCTTTTTAAGCTTTTGATAGAATTTATGAGTAAATCCGTCTTACTTTTAGATTTAGAGAAAGGGATTGAACTTGTACTACAATTAGAATTAAGATTATAGAAAAGTCTAGAACTGGTAGAATTTGGGCTATGATAAAATTTGGGCTATGGTCAGGGTACATGTAAAGGGCAATGTTTTAAATTACTTTTAAGATTAGGTGTAGAATTAGTGTGTATATTAAGTGGTAGGGCTAATGTTTAAGTCAGGGTTACATGTAAGTTTAGGGCTGAGTGGCTCAATAGCTTATTCTATGGAATACTAGCTGTCAAGGCAAGATTTGACTTAAAATCCTACCTCAGTCATTTACTAGTTGTATGGTCCTGGGTAAATCACTTTTCTCCTTCATGTCTATGTTTCCTTTTCTATAAAATGAGGAGGTTGAACTTAATGGCCTCTAAGGATGTGTCCAGCTTTAAATTTTTAAGTCTATAAATAGATATAGTCTACTTCAGACTGGTCCTTTTTCTACCCCTGAAGAGTTCAATCACTCTAAAGTTTTCATAATCTTTGCAATCTTCTATATAACATCTGTGATAGAATCTCATATGATTATGATATGTATGTAAAAAACATTTTATCTGAGATGAGATCACGGTGAAAAAACTGGAAGTAATTTGAGTGTCCAACAGTAGGGGAATGGTTAAATAAATTCTGCTAATTCATTTAATGTGTTTTTCTTCAGTAAGTTTCAATTATGTCTGACTCTTCCTGACCCCATTGGGGGTTTTCCTGGCAAGGATATTGGAGTAGTTTGCTATTTCCTTCTGCAGATCATTTTAAAGATGAAGAAACTGAGACAAATAGGGGTTTAAGTGACTTGTCCAGGATCACATAGTAAGTGCTTGAGGCTAAATTTGAACTCAGGAAGCTAAGTCTTCCTGATTCCAGGTCCAGCACTATCCATTGTGGCACCTAGCTGTCCCACATTCATGTAATACTATAATACAATTACAATCAGCAAGCATGAGGAATACAAAGAAATCTGGAAAGATTTTATAAACTTTATGAATTACTACCAAGGAAAAAAAGGGTAAAAATAGAACTAGAATATATAGTAACTACGATCATTAGAATAAAAAGTAGATGAAAAGAGATCTTTAAAATTCTGATGGAAGTTTAGAGTGACTGAAATGATGATATGTTATTTTATACAATGAAATAAATTAATGTAAATATTGTGAAAGCTTAATTATTTGAATTGATGTTCAATGTTGTTTTTAATAAAGCTTTTTTCTATTTTAAAATTTTCATACAGATTAAATAGAAGACTTATGAACTGGTAGTTATGAATATTCCCTTGACTGACTTTTTTAAAGTCAGTAATAAAGTTCAAGTAATTTTCAATGATTAGGAATTCTTTCCTCTTTCAGATCTATTGAGAATTGATTCCTCCACCAACTTCAAAATTATGTTATCTCAAAGTTTGGGCCATATTTCCCATCTTTTCTTTCTTCAGTGACATTAATACATACTAGTGACTGATTTTAGAGCCTTATTTTCATTGAGGCTTTATTATTATTGCAGGATAAAAGGGTTTGTTATAAAAATGTTGACAGATCATTTCCATTTTTTTGTCTGTTTGTTGTCTTCCTTATAGTTTTATCCTTAAGTTCTTAAATGGAGGAGAGATTTTAAAATTATACTACCAAGTCAAGAATTAAAAGAAAAAATTCAACAAAAATGCAGTATGATCTTATTTTTTCTGAACACTTTTTGGGAAATTCTGTGACTATGGAGACATGTTTTGCTATAAAAATTGAAAAAGAAACTCTCAATACTTGCATACAGCATTCATATATATAATATATATATATATATATATTTTCCCTAGAGATAAGAAAGTAGTTACTAAAGTTTTCTTGGTCACTTTTTTTGTTAAAAATACTTTCTGACCTTTTTCATTCTTTGGAATCTCCTCATTAATATATTATCTTGAAAATGAATTCCTGAGTATCATCAAAATTGTTTTGTCACCAACATATTTCTCTTGCATTTTATTCATAAGATTAAGCTTTTCTTCCTGATGTTACCTTCATAAGTACTAATATACTTCTTAATGTATCAGTTACTAAGATGAAGTCCATATGTAAGATTCACTATTCCACTACCTCTGAAAATAAAACACTCTAGAAACAATAACATATCTCAAACATTTCATTATTCTTTGTTGTCCTTCCAGTTTAACCTACATTAAATGCTCTTAGAATGACCTGCATTAGCTGTGTCTTATGTCAAGTTTCCTGCTGGCTCTCTTTGGCCTCAATTATGTGTTTTGTTTTTTACTGTTTTGTGAATTTGTTTTGATTATGATTTTTCTACGCAACATTTTTTTTACAACTTATGTGCTATTGTTAAGAAAATCAAACATCTGTTATCTAAAATAATTTCTATGCTCTTTTTAGATTTCTTTGTGATGATTATTTTAAAAATATTTTTATTGATTATATTTTAAATAATCAGAATTTCTCTCAGCATTCTTCCCCTCCACTATTCAAAAACTGGTCCTATGTAACAGTATTTTTAAATTGAGAAAAGAAGAGGAAATATCAAAACTATTGATATATCAAAAAGGTATAAAAATGCATTCAGTGTTTTGCATCTATATGCTTCCATTTCTGTAAAGGATCAGGGAAAGGGAATCTTCTCATCTCTCTTGTTTGGGACCATGATTTCCTTTTATAATTTTGCTGCATTTACTTTTCTGTTTTGTTGTAGTTGTTGTTCTTTTCACTTCCATTATAGTAGTCATTGTATACATTGTTTTCTTGGCTTTGCTTATTTCATTCTTCATTATATCATGTAAGCCCTTTCATGCTTCTTTGTATTTGTCATATTCATAATTTCTTTTTGTTGTTTTTGTTGAGTAATTTCAGTCATATCTGATTCCTTGTGACTCCATTTAGGGTTTTCTTGGCAAAGATACTGGATTGGTTTATCTTTTTTCCTTTTCCAATGTGTTCCCATTTTACAGATGAGGAATTGAGGAAAATAGAGATTAAGTAACTTGGCCAAGGTCACGCAGTGGGTAAGTGTCCAAGGCTGGATTTGAACTCAGATTTTCTGTACTCCAGGCCCCATGCTCTATCCACTGTACTACTTAGCTACCCCCCCTATAATTTCTTACATCACAATAATATTCCATTGCAATCACATACAACAGTTTGTTTATCCATTCCCTGACTGAGCTGCATTTACTTTGTTTCCATGTGGTGGTTATTTTACATTGATTAAAATTCTCTGTGATATGTTGATAGTCAGTGCCAACATCTTTATAATGACCTTTTGGTCATTTCCCATTTGTCATGATCAACTGATTTCTAAAATACGTCGGGTTGGAACTATTATAAGCATATGTAGTGCCTTTTTTCCAAGTTAGTATTGACTTTGAACTTTTCTAAAGCTGGCTAATGATTAGATTGTACACAGACAGCTGATTTTGAAATAAATATCAGTAAGCAGTACTTCCTAATCTTTTTAAGATATGGTGAGTTTAATTTTTCTTTATATCATTCAGTACTAGAAACAAAGTATTCCCACCTTCATGTTAGAAACAGCAGTGCTTCCAGTCCAGTGACAATTGGCAAATCACTTCACCTTTCATTTATAAGTTATAGAAAAGATAGTTGGAATTCCCTATACTAATGAAATCAGGTCTGGACTTCCTTCCCTCCATGTTTCCAATACATTCTAAAAATGCTAAGTCTATAATAGTAGCTTGTAGGAAAATTCCATCCCAGTATTCCCAGGGATCCTTGAGACAACCATTCCCCACTCTACCTCCTATTCCCCTGCTTCCCCACACCTTACTAGCCAAAGAAAAAGGGACTTCCAAACATACGGAGTAAAACCAACCTATTACTGAAGCCCAAGTCAAAGAACTCAGGTCTTCCAACATAATGTTTCTCTGACTTGCTTTACTCTTTTGACCTTTGAAACCAAGGGAACTTGAAAATGGATTCTTTCGCCAATAGGTGAAGTAAATCCATTTTTCTTTGAGTGGTAGCAGCTATGAATTTATTCTGACATAAACATGAGGAGGTGGAGGTTTCCAAAGTCTTTCATATCCTAAAGGTCGGCCATGCAACTCAGTTGTTCAGGGAAGCTACATTATCATTTACCCTCCTCACTCCTCTGTGGATGCCCCAGATCTCCAGTTTCTTTACTACTTTGCTTGACACAGCATAGTATGCTTAGCCAGATGGAACAGATATTAAATTACAGCTCATTGGACCATTTAGATGAAAGTTTAAAAACACAAAGAAATGTAATTTTTTTTTATACAATTGCGTTTCAAACACACATGCTGGGCTTATAAACCATGCAAACCAAGGGGGGAGAATGTGACTTGGGTCCTTTCTAGAGAACAGAGCTGCAGACCATATGCAGCTAATAGACTCCTGCCAAGGTCTGCTTCATGGTGAAATCACTTACAGCTGTTCCCCAAAACTGCCTGGCTACCCTCAGTCAGGCTCCAATGATACAGTTCAGTTTTTGAGCTAAAGTGAGGTTAGGAGCAAAAAACTGAATTTTTAAGTCCCAAACAGGGCAAAGCAAAATGTGTTCCAGCTTTCTCTGTCCTTTTAGGGAGAGCTGTTGTATTGATCTCCTGGTCAGTTTTATAGAAAGTTTCGAAACAGTGAATTTTAAGCTATTCTCCAGTTTCAGAGCAAAGTGTAAATAATGAGCTGTTGAATGCCTTATAATTTCATTAGAAGTGAATACAAACTTTTTACTTTGTGAAATTAAATAGACAACAGTTAGCATTCTATGACAGCCTGAGGGTGGTGTGGGGTCAAGAGGAGGGTTGAGGAGATGTGGGGATGACAGAAGAAGATGTCTCTGGGTTCCAGTCTATGGTGGAATTTAACTCAGGTAAGAAGGTCATTCTGAGAAGAAGAGAGCATTTGGCGTTCTAACGAGAAACAGCTGGAGAAGTAGCAGAAGGAAATGGAGAGAGGGCTTGCCTTGGAGTTAAGTAAAAAGACTGGTTCAGGTTCTGCTGCTTACATATACGATTCTGGACACACTACTCTACCTCTTAGTGCTTCAGGCAATCTCTAGTTTTCCCAGGATGTATCAGTTTTCATCTTCACAGGTTTTACACTAAGCATATCACAGATCCAAACCCACTAGTTTTATTCTCTTCTGCCCTTCGTCCCCCCAAAAGCCCCTTAGAAATAAAAATAAAATCATATATTAGTGATATATATTTGAGAATCAATTTAGAATTCACAACATTTTCAAGAATGCCTTTTAAGAGAATTTGAATGAACATTAAAAGCATTCCATTATTTTCTATTTGCCAGGTGTTATTCCCCTTGAAATGAATAGAAAAGGGCAAGTGAATTCAATTCGAGAATTCAAAAAATATTTAGTAAGTACTTCCTGCATGTCAACCACTATGTTCCTTACCAGAAAATAAAATTTCGAGGAGGGCTGATTCTTGCCCCCATGGGGCTCACAGTCTAATATAGATTCAAATGGTCTTTGATGAGTTTATTTTAATGGAAGAACAGAGGACAAGCAGAAAGACAACTCAATACATGACATCAACTTGTATAAACAAGTGGTAGGAAATTGTTGTCTAGTAGGGGGCATATGACACACACACAAATACTGTAATACCAAATAAATGACATGATGTTTTGGGAAAGAAGTGACTAGAAGGGGGGAAATGTAGTGGTAGGAAAGAAAAAAAAGACTGTGGCTTATCCTAGTCTCATAAATGAGTAAAGATATGGAGAAAAAGTAGCTTAAATGAGTCTTTATTTAGCAATAACTGAATGGATGAATAAAAGAGCCATTTTAAGATTTTACCACAAGCCTAGCACTGTATCAAGTACAGAGGAAACATTTTTAAAATGAGACCGTCTTTGCCCTTAAAAGCATTATTTTTTAAATAAATTTTTATTGATATCTTTGGCTTTTCCATCACCTGTATTTCCAAGGTATTCCTCTCCCTCCAAGAGAACAATATCTTATAACAAATTTGTTAAAAAGGAAAAGAAAAACAGTTTAGTAAAACTAACCACTAACACAGTGAAAAAAAAAAAGTCTTAACACATGTCATGTTCCACATCCATAGTCTCCTATTCCTACAAAGAAAGGAGGGAAGTGCCTTTTTTTTTTTCAGCTCTTCTTAAAAGCCAAGTCTGGCCATTGTAATTTCACAGCATTCAGTTTCTATTTTGTTATTTTTGTTGTTCTTTTCCATTTACATTGTTGTGGTCATTACTCATATTGAATTCCTGGTTTTGCTTGCTTCACTTTGCATCAGTTCCTATAAGTCTTCCCATATTTCTCTATATTTGTCATACTCATTTTTTCTTTCAGTAATATAATTATCCATTAAATTCATGTACCACAACTTGTTTAGCTATCCTCTAGTCATTGGGCATCTATTTGTTTCCAATTCTTTGCTGCTACAAAAATCTTTAAGCATTCTTCTGTATTCCTAACAGATGTGATGGACTAATTATGCATAAGACATATTTTTGGTCATGGCCAATCTGGAGATCCATTTTTCTTGATTACATGTATTTGTTGTAAATATTCTTTTTTTTCTTTTTCTTTCTAGTGAAGGGGGAAGACTAGGTGGAAAGAAAAACAAATGCCTGAAACTTTAAAAAAAAGGAAATTTAGTTTAAAGTAAGAAAACAACGCGGATACTTTTAAAAAAAGGAAGCCATATGAAATAGAGATTCAAGCTTTCATAAATCATTCATTTTTGTGTGCAGCTCTTTGTTTAGAAATTACCTCATTTTTCGGCATTTAAATTCAGAATATTTAAATGACCTTTTAAAAATTTCAAAAGAAACTTTTTGGGGGTATATATCTCCTTGTCATAACACTGTTGTAAGTTTTCACCCCACCAAGTTACGTGCATTACAAAAGACCTTCAACTGAGAAATTGAGGTCTTAACATTTTTTTTCTTAATTCTTTTGCGTATTATCAAACCTACTAAGTTTTGGCTATAGGCTCCAATAATCAGGACAGATCTGATTTGCAGAGCTGTCCATCAGCTGTATGCATGCATGCTCAGTCCATACAGAATACTATCACAAAGGTCATCATGGGGAGGCAGTTGTGATTGTTGTTCAGTCATGTTGGACTCTTCATGACCCCATCTGGGGTTTTCTTAGTAAAGATATTAGAGTGGTTTGCCATTTCCTTCTCCAGCTCATTTTACCAATAAGGAATCTGAGGCAAAAAGGGTTAAGTAACTTGTCTAGGGTAACATTGTAAGTGTATGAGGTCAGATTTGAACTCATGAAAATGAGTTTTCCTGACTCCAGGCCCCTCACTTTATGCACCATGGTGCCACATAGCACCCTAATAGGGAACTACAGAGAGATAAGTAGATAGCTGTCTTTCACCTGCTAATAGGGGAGGAGGGGTGAAGGACCACATGAGGAGAGCACCTCAAGAATATATGACAGTAACACATATGAACAAGTACAAACCAATACATCCATCAAGGACTCCAGCCATGACTGCTGAAAATGGGATTTGGAGAAGGGACATAACTCGAGAAGGGGGAATTTCAGGGCAAACTTCCTGATGGCTGACTTTTATGTAGCACTCTTATATTTGTGAGGCTGTTTATCCAGTCCAAGCCTCATGGCCATCCTGGGAGAAAAGTTCCTACAAATACCCCTATCCTTATCCTCATGTTACAGAAGAGGAAACATCTAGTCCCCGTCAGAGGCTGAGTCAAGCCAGAGGATCATAGATGGAGGAATGGAAAGCTAGACCTCAGAACTCATCAAACCAACCCCCACATTTTACAGATGAGGAAACTGAGGTTCCAAGAGTTTAAGTGATCCCCAGCTCATAAATGTTTTAGGCAAAATTCAAACTCAGGTTTTCCTGATGCTGTCTATTGCTCTATCCACCACACCAAGATTCCTTCTACAATTCAGAAGCTACTTATTAATCACTTACTGTTTGCAAGGCATTGGGCTAAGTGCTGAGGACAAAAACGACAACATACCATGCCTTTGAAAGACTTATATGGCCTTTAGAGGCAACTCATGGTATGGTGGATAGACCACTGGTTCTGCAAGTCAGGAAGATTGAGTTCAAATTTGACCTCAGGCACTTATCACCCTGGGTAAGTCACTTAACATGTTTGCCTCATTTTTCTTAACTACAAAGTGGGAGCAATAATGGCACCTATTTTGCAGGGTTGTTTCGAGGATCAAGTGAGATAACATTTATAAAAAGCACTTAGCACAGTGTCTGGCATATAGTAGATTTTATACATATATATATAATATATTTATACATACACATATGTACTTATACGTGAGTGTACATATACATGTATGTATCTGTGTATACATTTATACACATATTCACACACATGAATATGCACGTGTGTAAAGCCAATCAGCAGTAGATTTCTGGGAAAATGCTACTGTGAGGAGCTTTTAAGATTCGGATTACACAGTATTAGTCAATACTCTGTTTATTCCATTACAAATCTTTATTCAGTACAATGTTCACAGTTTCAACAGTTCACAATATTATATACAATCTTCAGAACAAGGAAAGTCTCTATATTATATCTTATTTCAGAAAGACACAATATTTAGAACAAG
>JAQQSW010021427.1:0-10661 GCA_028646575.1 Pseudocheirus occidentalis
CAAGACCACGATCCAGATCCAGGCCACTCAACGCAAGAGCCCTTTGCCCCAATGGATCTTGTCAGCCCCCCTGCTATCTACAAGCCGAGGGCTCTGAAGCAGCCCAGTGGAGGCTGCTGCTGCTTTCAGCTATTCTTGCTGCTACAGCCGCCTCCCACTGCTTCCTTGCCCTGGGAGCAGTTTGGCCGGACCTGCTCTTCTCCTCCCAAGTTAGCAAAATCCACTGACCTTTCTCTTAACCTTTTTGTCTTCTGGCCTGATAAATGTGTTAACTGTGCCTCCAATGCAGCCGGTGTGCTCTCCTATAGATGTGGCTCCCTGCCCGATGCCCCAGGGCCTGAGCCGGCCTGGTTTTGGCCACAGCTCCCAGACTGCTGAGAAGAGCCCTGCCTGCTGTCCTGCCTGTAGCAACAGATGTGCCTTCTGTCCTTTGGAGAATTTTGGAGCTTGAAAATCTGTTTAGAATCCCATTTTATGAGTTTTTTAGCATGTTTGTGTGGGAACTGTGATGCTTTGCTGCTTCTACACTGCCATCTTGGCTTTGCCATTTACTACCTGTCTGACCTTGGACCTCAGGTTTCTCATCTGCAGAATACATGTATTGGGCTAGATGACATCTAAGGTTCCTTCCATTTATGGATCAATAATCCTATGAATGGAAGACTCATCTGAGGAAGAAATTCAATTTGAGAATTGATATGTTCTCATTGTCTGAGTGGCAAGTGAGATGTACTGATGGAATTGCCCACAATTCATCCCAACAACCCCTGATCATTTTCAAGAAGAGCCTCAGAAAATTGCTTTCTAAGATATTTAGGACATGAAATATTACCTGAAGTCAGTGACTTCATAACAGGTTCTCTGATTTGAGCACATGTCAGTCATCAAGGAGAAGGAGATGGACAATGAATAAAGGTATAGAAAACAAGATGGAAGGATCTAAGAACTTTGATCAATGCAGTACTTGCTCAAGAATTCTTAGGACTGTTTGCAAAACAGCTTCTTTCCTTTTATCAAAGAAATGACATGCCCATGTCAGACGTGGATAATATGTTGAGTTATTTTTCTTAACTGTATTTCTCGATTACAAGGCATGGTTCTATTAAGGTTCAAGGGTGGAAGTCACTGGGAAGTAATAGTGGGATATATTTTTAGAAGTGCATCAGGAAAATGTTTGAAAAACAAAAAAGTATAATGTTCTCTTCTCTCAGCAAAATCCCAAATGCTGTATTCACAGTTGCAATCTCTTCTGCAAGTGGTCCAACTCCCTTCATGTCTGAGATTACTCTTACACCCTTCCTTGATGTTAACATAGAATTGGGTATATAAGACCTGTGAGATAAAGAATCTACATAAATGTTAGTCATCCCTGGCTGGTAATGCAGGCTGAATTCAGAGTTGCTGAGGCTAACATTTATTTCTTATTAATGTGAATAAATGAATTAAATGAATTAAAAATGTATTTAGCATTTACCATGTGCCAGACACAGTGCTAAATGGTTTGGGATACAAAAGAAAAATCCTGATAGGAGTTATTCTCATGGGGCTCAGTCTTAATGGAGGGAAACAACACAGATAGGAGGGCATAGCCACAGTGTTGTTGGAAAGTTTCAAAGTCCTAAGGCTCAGTGTTGGGATGGATGGCAAGACTCAGGGGTCTTTGGGTGCATTGGGAGTTTAGGTGGCAATGTCTAGGAATGTCTAGGCCAGTGGTTCTCAGCCTTCCTAATGCCACACCACTCATATGTGGGCGTATCTGTATGTGGGCGGATCCACCTGGAGATGGATAGAGGAGTGGTTTCTAGGTTCCTAAGACCATTGGAAATATGTGTTTTCTGATGGTCTTAGGTGACCCCTGTCACGACCCACAGGTTGAGAACTGCTGCTCTAGGCATAGCAACAGGAGAGAGAGAAAGGTCCAAAATTAATGATCTCTTGGAAAACTTCTGGTGCATATTCTTCAGACATTTATCTGTTGGGGAATGCCACTTGTCTTTATATATTCATATTGATTCCTTATGTTTTGGATATCATATCTTTATTAGAGATATTTATTTCTTAGATCCTCTTCCATTCAATAGTATCTCTTCTTATCTTAGCTACACAATTTTGTTCATGCAAAAGCTTTTTAACTTTATATAATCAAAACTGTCTGATTCATCTTTGATGGTCACTCCTATTTTTTTGTTTTTCTAAGAATTCTCTTAGTCCTGGAGGACTTTATCCTTAGTCTCTGGAACTCCCACCCTGGGGCTCTCTTGTTGAATGGGAGCCATGGTGAGGTAGGGTGGTATTTTGACATGTCCTATCCAGGGACAGTGATTGAGTTTATATGCTTCTGGTTCATGCTTCCAGTAGGACTTTAAGGAATATTGGTGGGGGGGAGGGGAGACAGGCAGGGGAGGAGCAGGGAGTTAAGGCAGGTTGCAGGACTGTATAGGAGATGGCTTGAGTGGAGGAAATGAAATGAAGCCTGGTGTCTGATCTTGATTACTCAGTGCTTCACATGACTCATTATTTCAAACCAGGCCTGTTCCAGCCATGTTTCATTTATTATCTGGTCATCTCTTCACCATTTACCTAGCTGTTGTACGTATGCTTTCTGTAAGTCATCCTTGCTCCCCACCCTTTATAAACAAATCAATGCAGTCAATATTGTAAAAGGTGTGTCAATCTACCCTCTGGCCCCATTTTTCATCCTTGTAACTTTACAAATCACCAGAAGGAACCCTCCCTGGCTACCACTTACCTATGTGTGTCCCCTCCCTTCCATTAGAATATAAGTCACATGTGGACCAGACTGCTTTTTTTGTTTCCATTTTGTATTTTCATTATCAAAAATTGGTACACAATAACTTTGACATGTGATTTTTCATTCATTTATTCATTCTCATTGTAATTGTGTAAATTGTTCTCCTGATTTTGCTTACTTCATTTCTGTCAGCTCATAAATCTTTTTCAGTTTCTCAGAATTCTGCATATTTATTGCTTTACTTTTTTTTGTTGGACTCTTGTTAGAATCTGAGAATTCCTTATAAGGCAATTCCTTTTCCTTATGCAGATTGGAGCACCTATTCTGTAACAGGATACCGAGAGTTTGGAGGAAACTCACTGCTCCCGTTTCCAGCACCCTTATTTTTAGAGTGGGGAGACTGAGACTCAAGGTCACACATATAGTGAATCTCAGAGGTGACACTTGAACTTGGGCATTCCATCTCCAAATCTCCTGCACCTCATAGTGTATCTCTGAGTGCCCTATTCCTCTGACTACATGTTCTACACTTTCCTCCCTCCCTTCCTTCCTCCCTCCCTTCCTTCCTCCGTCCCTTCCTTCCTTCCTTCCTTCCTTCCTTCCTTCCTTCCTTCCTTCCTTCCTTCCTTCCTTCCTTCCTTCCTTTCTTCCTTTGCTTCTGTTCTCTGGAATTCCCTGTCCTTCACCAAATGAATGCCTATCTGTTCTTTAAAACCCATCTCAGATAGCTATCTGTTTTCTCATTTCTCTAGGAAACTTCTCTAGTTTCCTTCTCCTTCAGTTACATAATCTCCTTATCTCACCTGGATCTGCCTATAACACTTGGTTTGTACCACAAATGTGTTATTCTGTACTGTAATTATTTTTGTATGTATCATGTTCCCATACTACATCTGTGGTATGGAAGAGCCTAGCTCTGGATTCAAGTCTTTCCTTGGATACTTACTACCTGTGTGACTCTGGGCAAGTCAGATAACTTGCCCAAGCCTCCACTTCTTCATCTTTAAAATGAGGGGGTGGGAGTAGATGGCTTGGAAGGGCCCTTCTAATTCTGGATCTGTGATCCTATGATCTTTTCTTAACTAAACTTTACGTCTCAATCTTTAGCATGCGTCTGTGTATGTATTTGCATGCAGTATACACTTTATAAGTGTTGAATTGAATGCTTTTGTTATATGAACAATCAATCCCTAATTTATTTGTTTTAAAGTTATACATTTTTTTCATGGTAGAGGGAAGATAAAAAAAACAAGGTGAAAGAGAAGTTTGATGTGAAAGGAAAAGAATCGATTGCAATTTTGACAGATACACTGTCATCTGACTCTTGGTCTAAAACATTTTTTCCCCCAGTACAGGTGCTCATTTACTAGTTCACATGTTATAAGGACTCCTCTTGCCAGTGTCTTGGAATGCTAGGTATTTCAAAGTAAAAAAACCAACCATACAAACATGGAGGTGATCTAAACTAGATCCCTACAACTGCGTCACAAGGTCAGGAAGACAAAAATAAGGAGCTTTGTCGAATGAAGCCACACAAACAAAAATCTCTCTTGCCTTTCCTGCCATGGCAACTTCAAAATAGTAAAGAATATGTAATGTGCAGTATCCTTATTTGAACCAGGACACTTAGAGTCCGGCAGCCAACAAGCATCTATTTCGGTGGCAAGAGAGAGTGGATTCCAAAATGGAATTGCACTGATTTGGTAGCATTCATGGAGCTCTCCCAATGACTGGTGGCAGGATTCCAGAAAGCTGGAATGTGTTCTCTTTTTGATTATTTAACACTGAACATTTACCTTGTGTCTCACTGTTATTATTCTCAGGACCTGGGTCTAATGAGGCTAGTGTGTATTAAAGAGATTTTTTTCCCCCTTCGGACTTGCCTCGGCAGGAAAGAGGAGAGATATTTGTAGTGATAGAGTTGCGTTTGTCAGATCTCCTTGTCCTAGAAATGTTGGGTAGGGAAATACAGTCCTTATTTGATCATTTTGGGGCAAGGGAAATGAAAATAAGCTGTGTGCAGAGGCTCCAAATCCCCTGGGGGAGCTGAGTGGGAGAGAGGCACTTTGGAAGACCTACAGTTTATTCTTACAAAACAATGTAGCTTCTAAGAAGTTGAAAACATTTGAAAAAAGTGCAGAACAGAATAGCATCATTGTGTGAAGTTATGCCTCACTCTTTATCCCTCCTCTTCCCCCCCAACCCCCAAAAGAGAGGACTCTCAAAGGTTCAGACTTCATTTTCATCTCTGAAATCCTCAAGGTTATTCATTAGTATGATTTGTTTAAAATATGGCACTTAAATATTTAAATATAGCAGGTTCAATGTGTTTAATTTCATTGTTTAACTGATGCATAGTTTCCCAACTATGTAGTAGCTGGCACAAAACATCAGGCCATTCCATATTTATGTGGTATGGCTTTCCAGAGTGTATGGATGCTGGCTTTAAATATGTATAGCATCATATATTCCTTTGATGCAGAATCATTCATTCATTTGACCAAATAAGCATTGATTCAGTACCTACTATGTGCCAGGCACTGTCCTAGGTACTCGGAATAAATAGAGCATTGCTTAACCTCAAGGAGTGTATGCTCTATAAGGAAAGAGAACACATACAGCATGTAGTTGTATAAATGTATTGCTATTTTGAACTTATTCTCCCAAATTATATGTGAACTTGAAGTTGGATATAGTTGGATAGGCACATAGTTTGGATAGGTCTTCATCTCACAGTTCTAAAGGGAACTCTCAGGGGTAATGGGGTTTTCTCTAATGTGATCAGTTCAAGACTGGATTCTAGTGTGTTCTCCTTAATATATTAATACCATTTATTACTGCCACAATATAATTTACTAATCTCGGTATCATTAATCAGCAATTAATGCCAGTTAGCTTTTACAAAGAGAGGAGGGTTTCTAATCTACATAAGTGGCTTGAGTTCCACTCTGACAAAATTGTTTCTTTCAGAATATGTGATTTATATGTTTACATCCTTGCACACACCTATACTATCATGAAAAATCCCTCTTATGAAAACCATTATTACAATATCTCAAATATCTGTAATTTCCTGGGCATGGATGGCTGTCCTCTGTTGATACAGATTGATAGTCAGTGAGGGTGACTAAAAAATTCATCCCTCTTGCAGCCAACCTTAAGATGCTCTCTTCAGAAGTAGCCAAGGTAGCTCCCAGATGAGAGATAGCAGCCCAACATGCACATAACGAGACATTCACAAAGGAAAAAAAATGACATAAATGCAATAATTTGTTTTGAGCATGGAGTGATTTAATAAATATTTTGATTGAATTAAATTGAATTCTTAAAAGCATAGCCTTTCCCTGAGTTAGAGTGTATATTTTTATACTATTGTGTGGAAAGTCAGTCAGACATTAAATCCTTTGCTAATAACCTTTGTTTAGGTTTTAAATTCCTAAAGCTCCTGGCACTAGCTTATCTTTCCAGCCTTATTGAACAATACTCCCCCTCCCATGTTCTGTGAATCAAACTGTGTTCTCCCTCCTCCTTCCCTCTCCCCCTCTCTCACTCTCCCTCTCTCCCTTTCCCTCTCTCTTTCTTTCTCCTTTTCTCCGTCCCTCCCCCTCTTCTTCTCTCCCTCCGTCCCTCCCTCTCTCCCTCCTTCTCTCCTTCTCTTCTTCTCTTCTTCTCTCCCCGTCTCCCCCTCTTCCTCTCTTCCTCTCTCTCTCTCTTTCCCTTTCCCTTTTCCTCACCCATGACACTGCATCTTTGCCCTGACTTCTCCATGCTTGGAAGATAATCTTTTTTTTTTAACTTCTGTCTCATACAGTCCTTCTTTTCTTTCTAAGGCCTCTTTTATAGCAAGTCTTTCTGATTCTCCCTATTTGCTATTGCCCTACTTTTCAACCCACCTTTTGTTTATGTGTTTATTCATTTTATATTTATGCTGTAGGTAGTTTAATGTATATTTATTAGATTGTGTTAGATGTGAATTCCTATGGGTAGGGGAGTTGGAAGAGAGAGAACATATTTTTGTTTAAAAACTAAATTGAATAAAAAAAAGAATGCAAGCTCCTATGTGTAAGGGAGGTAGAAGTGAGAGAAAAAAATTTTTTTCATTAATTAAAAAAATTGAAATGTAAAAAAGAATGTGATATCTTTGTGATTAGGTTTTGTTTCATTCTTTAAATACTTGTTGATTGATTAATATATGAAACTTTTATACATTGTTGAAATTACCCTGATGAAGTTACATAGATTTGAGTACATAATAAAAGCAGAGAAGTCTAGCAGGAATTAAAAGGTGGCAAATCAGCTGCCTTTCCATCATAAATAATGAGAATCCTTGGTGGGGGAGGGGAATTTGGGGAGAAGACAAACATTCAAATTCTTTTCTACAATATGGGAAAGAATCTATTTTTCCAACAAAGCTTTTGACTCTTCTGGTGCCCTTTGGCAATACATAGATTGCTCTCAAAAGGCAATAAAATGAGTGTCTATTGACTTTTTTTTGTTCAGTGACTCATTGTTTGCATGGAGGTCTCAGTGTGGAGGGAATGCTGTGAAGTCCATGATGTGAATCTGGCCTCTTCTGGCTTAATATTGAAGAGAGTTAGAATAGAACAGAGAATAGGAATGGGTGTACTACTTCATAAAAGTCTTTATTATGCCCTTGGGAAAGTGTATATATTTTGAAAAGTGAAAGAGCAACACTAGGAAGGAATAGGGGCCAAAAATAAGAGGGGAAATGGGCAGAGGGACAAAGGAAAACTGAAGTAAGTTGATATTAAAAAGATTGTACTGACAATGTGATGTACAATATTCAAAGGTAAACATATTTAAAAAGGAACCAGATGCTGTCAGGGTCTAAAATCTTCCTTGGTTGTAAGTTAGGGACCTTTGGATACTTTATGAATTCTTGTAGACTGCAAGTTACTGCTTCTGTGCCCAAGAGAAGAATCTAGTAGCCTCAAAGGATTGTTATGTTCCCACACACACTAAATGGGCAGTGGGAAAATCAACTTCATATAGAAAAGAATGTTGTGGGTTAAAAAATTATATTTATGTAGTAGGCTTGCCAGCACATGCTTCAGAGAAGTCAGGTGGGCCCCTCTCCCTTCTACTATCTCCTAAACAAGGTATGAAACTTCTGGGAGATCTGAAACTTAATTCTTTGACAAGGTGTGAGCTTGCCTAGGCCTGGGGTCCTTATTACCCCATAGATATAGCCTTAAGTTCTGGCACTGAGGATGAAATTTATGCTTTAGCTGATCCTAGGTTGGTGTCTATGAAAGGAGATGGGGGTATTTAGAATATGGAAGAGAGAGGGAAATATGCCAACCCCCAAAAAGGAAAAAGAGAGACATACCCACCCACCCCCAACGGAAACAGAGATAGACAGACAAAGAGACATGACAGAAAGACTGAGAGGCAGAGACATCAGAGTAGCAGGCAATACCCACCAGTAGGGGGAACACACAACACTCAGGAGTAGACTCCCAAAGTCAAAGACAGAGGTTATGATGAAATGAGAAATGTTGGATTGAGTTTTCTTCAGAAAAGCCCATGCATCCATAGGAGAAAGGAAGTTGAGGCCTGGGGTAGGAGTAACTTGGATTTATTGGTACTATGAGTCATGTGGACTGTGTAGGTCCTCAGAGAAGATTAGAGGAATCAGAGGAAGAGTTGTCTTGACTATTTAAAAGCCTAGGTATGAGTCCCTAAGATTTGATATAAGGTTAAATAAACCCTGTCCTTTTAGCCTGAGTACTTGTATTGGAATTCAGTGCCCTTTTCCTTTTAGCAGGAGACCTAGACACTAACAAATTGAATTCTGGTCTTCCTAGGGTAGAAACTTGGGTTGGGGAACTGAGCAATAGAAATTTTGGGAGAGGTCTTGAAGACTGATCAAAGGTCATATAAATGCAGACCTGCAGTTTTGGTTCATGTTGAATCACATTTAAAACCTTAGAAATGTTTCACATTATTTCTAAAAGAGACTTATACTGGGTTTCAAAAAGTGGGAGATGATGGCCCATTTGCAAAAGTTGGAAATAACTTCGCCTAGAAATCCATAGTTTACTATCCAAAACTGTTCCATGCAAAAACTTTTTAATTTAGTATAACCTAAATTGTCCTCTTTTACATCCCATTATGTTCTCTTATCTCCTATTGGGTCATGAGTTCTTCCCACCCCCACCTTGTGCTATTCTCTACCCTGTCCCTGTCCCTGTCCTTTTACAGAAGTGTGTACTTCCAGCAAACCTTCCCCCCACCCTTCCTTCCCCTCCGTCATCCCACCTCTCATCCCTATCCCCCCTACTCTCCTGTGTGGCAAGATAACCAGTTTAGAGTTTATGCTATTCCTTCCCTAAGCCAAATTCAGTGAGAGTAAGGTTTAGCCTTTCCCTTTTGCCTTCCTGTTCTTCCCCTCCATTGTAACAATTATCCCTTGCCTCTTCTATATGATATGATTAAGCCCATTTTGTCTCTCCCTGTCTCCTCTCATTCTTATCCTCTTTCATCTCAGAATTTCACCTTTTAAAGTATTATCCCTTCCTATTCAATTGATCCTGTGCCCTCTATGTACTCATATATACACATACTGAGATGTGTTCATACACATATATAAACCTCCTGTATAGACATATGTGTATGTATACATATATATGTTCATTTGTATTCCCTTCCCCTATTCTCATACTGAGAAAAGTTTCATAAGTTACAATTATCACTTTTCCACGTAAGCATGTAAATAGTTCACCTTTGATAAGTTCCTTATGATTTCTTTTCCATGTATACCTTCTCATTCTTCTTGTATTTGAGTGTCAAATTTTCTGTTCAGTTCTGGTTTTTTCATCAAGAATTCTTGAAAGTCCTCCACCTCACTGAATGACTATATTTTCCCCTGGAACATTGTACTCAATTTTACTGGGTAAATGATTCTTGGTTTTAGTCCTAGCTCACTTGATCTCCAGAATATCATATTCCAGGCCCTTCAATCCCTCAATGTAGATGCTGCCAGATCTGGGTTATCCTAATTGTGTTTCCACAGTATTCAAATTGCTTCTTCTTGGCAGACTGTAATATTTTCTCCTTGATCTGGGGACTCCAGAACCTGGCTATAACATTCCAGAAGTTTTCTTTTGGGGATCTTTCTGGAGAGGTAATTGGCAAATTCTTTCAACTTCTATTTTGCTCTTTGGTTCTAAAATATCAGGGCAAATTTCCTTGAAAATTTCTTGAAGGATGCTTTCTAAGCTCTTTTTTTTTTATCATGGCTTTCAGGTAGTCCAATAATTTTTAAATTTTCTCTCCTGGATCTATTTTCCAGGTCAGTGGTTTTTTCAAGAAGATATTTCACATTACCTTCCATTTTTTCATTTGTTTGTATCTGTTTAATAGTATCTTGATTTCTCATAAAGTCATTTGCTTCCATTTGCTCCACTTTAATTCTGAAGGAATTATTCTCTTCAGAAAACTCTTGGGATTCTTTTTCCATTGGGCAAATTCAACTTTTTTTTTAATTTAAGAAAATTTTTTTTTAAATTTTAATTTATTTTCTGGGTTACATCATTCATTTACACAAGGTTTTGAGTTACAAATTTTCTCCCCTTCTTGCCCCTACCCCCCAGCCCAGAACATTGATCCCACTGTAAGACCCCTCCCACAATCTGTTCCCTTTTATGCCCTCCTCCAACACCCCTCTAGCTTTCTAGCGGGGCAGGAAGGAGCTCCCTGCCCCCGTCCCTGAATGTATTATTTCCCAGTTGCATTTGATTGTATAGCTTTAAATACTAGATTCTTGCAATTCCTCCCCTGTCACCCACTCCCACTGGGAGGAGCAGCAATTCAATACAGGCTGTACCTGTGTAATTACACAGGACATCTCCATGGTGGGCAAATTGTGAGAGGCTAATTGTATGTC
>JAQQSW010021428.1:0-10661 GCA_028646575.1 Pseudocheirus occidentalis
AAGACTTAATGTAACACAGACTCCACACTTTTTCTAGGATCTAGATATATTTGGGGTTTTTGTTGTTCAGTCATTTTGGTCCCGTCTGACTCTTCATGACCCCATTTGGGATTTTCTTGGCAAAGATACTGGAATGGTTTGCCATTTCCTCCTCTGTCATTTTACAGATAAAGAAATGGAGGTAAACCGGTTTAAGTGACTTGCCCAGAGTCACATAGGTAGTAAGTGTTTGCTGCTAGATTTGAACTCTGGAAGATGAGTCTTCCTGACTCCAGGTCTGGTACTCCCTCCACTGTGTCATCTAGCTGCCCTGCTTTGGTACTAGACACAATTTTGCAGAAACATTGATTATAAAAACAAAAACCTAAACCTCCTCCAGGCACCTTAGAGATCACAAAGAGATCACTATGATTCACATATGGGAAGGCAGGAATGAGATCTAAAGCACAGTCCTGTATTAACCGTCTATTTCTTATGTATCTTGTATGTATCTGCTTCTACACATGTTGTCTTTGTCATTCAGATGTAAGTTTCTTGAGGTCAAGGATTGTTCTTGCCTTTCTTTGTATTCCTCCTTAAACTTAGCACAGTGTCCAGTACATAGTAAGGCCTAAATAAATTTTTGTTAATTGATTTAGTCACTCAGTAGGAAACAGGGTAGCATGATGAATTGTATCCCAATATATATTATAGGCTGCCTCTCCCCCACAGTACATGGAGGTGTGTGTCCCAACAAGTGACCTCATCAGGTTGGTAGGAAAGTAAAGGAAGATTTAGTACCTCTTAGATACCAGTCCGTCGGGGGTCTCCTAACTGAAGAAATAGGAATCCATTTTATCTCTGGTCCCCTATGACTTTGGATTGTACTTTCCACTCTACCTCTACATCCCATTGAAAGAATCTCATTTAAGTTCACAACCCAGATTGTAGAAATGACTGGGTGTCATAGCATTATCTGACCCTTCTCTGTATCCTCTTACATGTATCACTTTTCCCAGGATTACATCACCACTTGCCTACAGACCAAGTAAAACAGATGCTCTAGCCAGTGGCTGAAATGGAGGATCTTGACTAAAGAAGATGGACTTCTGTTCTAGCATATCTCTGAATTCTTGGTCCTATTGAGAATCAATCCTTCCTGTGCTGTGCCCATAACAGTGATTTTGCTCATGCCCTATATGCTCACACCCTATGCCTTTGTTTCAGATCTTGTTAGATTATTCCTATATTAATGCGGCATTATGTTTATTTGTGGGAGGGTGCTGCTTTTTTTTATGAACCAATGTATCCTACCTGAAAGAAGATTTAGTGGTTGTACCTATGTATATCATTAATAAGGGAGGAACACAATGCAGTCTGGACAGATTGGATCCCCTATCCCTATGGACAGGCAGACACAAACAGCTAGAATCTGGATAGACCCATGAGTATAATACTTCCCTCTTTCACACACCCAAACTTAAAAGGCATTCTGCCATCTCCTTTTTGTAGTCTTATCTGGTTTACCATAGACTGATATATTCAGGAGGCACCTAGGATCCATTGCATTTGAAAAATGTTCCAGCTCACTTTGTCCTCTTGAGCATAAACTCCTACGTGCTGCCACCACCAAAACCTAGTCTATGCCTGAATAAAATACTATTTCCTGCAAAAGGCATAGTAACTCCCTTTCACAGTATGAAATGTACAACTGGCATGTGTCCTATATTTCTCTCTCTGATTAGTGTTCTTCAGGTGGTTGGGATCTCAAAAGATTTGATTCTGATCCCAAAAATTCCACACTCTATGGGGTGTTACACTGTTTTGTTTTTAAGAGAAACATCCACATGGCAAAATGTGTTTACTTTGTTGGATGAATCAGATCAATTTTCTCAAAAATAACAGATGCTTTAAAAAAGTTATTCTTTGAGAACTTTAGAGCAAGCCACCTGGGACCATCTGAACGCATATGACCAGAAGGGAAACCAGCTTGTGTCTAATACTTATGTCTGACACCAGTTCACATATTGGTAACTTCTGTGAAAACTGGTGCAGAATTTCAGGAAACTCTTTGCTGGTTTTGATACTTGCTTTTCAATTTTTATAAAAATGATGATGTTTTGAAATAAATTGTCATTGTTGAATTAAAAAGAAGTTCTTGACAGAAATAGTTTTTGACCATGTATGTGGCTCTGTCTATGAGACAACAGAGTTATAGGATGGACAGTGGTGCTGATTGGCTCATGTATTCTTTACATCTTTTTTGTGTGTATGTGAATGGTTTGTATGTTAATAAACCCTTCAGCTGGTATTAAGGACTATGTGATTTTGCTTCTAATCCTTGAGATTTCAGTTTATATAATTGAATTTACTTAATGAGAGAACAGCGTCTGTGATGATTTTTAGATTTCATTCTTGCATGCTAAAATACAAAGAACCACAGACCATGGAACTGAAAGAGATCTCTTGAAAAACCTGTGTATGAACAGGAATATCTGTAGTATCCCTGTTATAAAATGAACATATGATCTCTACTTGAGAACTCTCCTATAGCCATGGAATCTTAGGACTGAAAGGCACCTCAGAGATCCTGTTCATATCCAATGCAGAATATTCTTTATAGCAATTCAGAGTCCACAGTTCACTTCAAGTATAATATGAATTATTTATCCCTAAAATTCTTTTCTATTGCAATTTCTTCCTTTCCACCAAATTAACTTCCACACAGGTTGCTGTGTGTACCTGAGAAGCAATCTCCACTGAGTCACAGAACAAAAGAATTTTAGAGTTGGAAGATACTTCAACAATCAATCTTTTAGTTTAACCTACTTGGCCAAGAATTTCATCTAATAATAATAGCTAACATTTAGATAGTGTTTACTATGTGCTAAACACTTTACAATTATTATCTTATTTCATCCTCACACTAACTGTGGGGATTTGGAACTATTATAATCCCCATTTTACAGGTTAAAAAAAAAAGACAGAGGCTAAGTGATTTGCCCACAATCACATACCTGGATTTGAACTCGGGTATAACTGAATTGAAGTCTTGAACACTATCCCCTGTGCTACCTACCTGTCCCAAGACTCCCTCTAGCAGGTCAACCTCTACCTAAAGACTTCTAGTTTCAGGGAACTCACCATCTTATAACATGTCTAGACAAATCTTTCTTCTGCTGAACTAAGCTCTTCTCTTCTTCCCAATTGCCCTAGTTCTCCCCTATGAGCTGTATAAAATAGACCTTCTATATGGAAACCCTTAAAATATTTGAAAATAGCCATCTTGCTCCTTCTCACATACACATCTCTTCTCCAGGTTAAACATTCCCAGGTCCTTCAACTGTTAATTTCTCTCCAGGTTACAAGTGTCCTCATTCCCCTCCACTTGCACAAATAAATTTTAGAACCTATGTGCGTGACAGTATTCTCTTTGCCTAGCTTCATCCCTCTCTTCCTTTCTAACCCTATTCCATGCACTAACAAAGTTTTCTAGGCACTCCTTCCATTAGTCAGTCAATAAAACATTAATCAATCACCTACTATGTGCCAAGCACTGAGCTAAGTACTGGGGATACAAATATGAATTTTTTAAAAAGACAATCTCTGTCCTCAAAGGGCTAAAAATCTAATGGTGGAAGACAACATATGAAAAGAAGCCAAAGAAAGGTAGAAGGAGATTTTGGAGTGCCTGGCTCAGTCCTCCAGTCAGCTTGTTTGATTGTGTTTCATCAAAAGATCTTATGGCCTTTCCTATGTCTGAGTGAGCAAAGGAGAAATAATACAGGCTCGCATACTGGAGACCCATAATTGACAACATTGAATTTAACAGTGATAACAGTAAGGTCCTACACTTATAGGATCTTAAAAATAACAAATGAAACAAAATAAACTTAACAAGTACAACAGAGAGAAATAACTGACTTGGCAACCACTGCAGTGTAAAACCTTGGGGAATGAACTTAACTAAAAACTCAATCAGAACCAATAGGGTAACAAGGCCTTCAAGGAAGTTAATAACATTTTCTATGTACAAGACTTTACTACAGTAGGCCCTGGAGACATTCAAAGACAACTAGGAAGTGTTTGCCCTAAACTTATGATTTACAAAGAGAGGTAACACACACACACACACACAAAACTATAATATGAAGTAGCAGATAGACATATATCTTTAGCTATTTATCTCTCTCTATATATATTTGCTATACATTATACATGTATGATATGTACACACATATGTATTATATATAATTTGTGGATATTATATATATAATTTGTGGATATATAGGTGTGTATATGTATACATATAGATATACACATACATACAAACAAAAAAAGAAGATAAAGTAAGAGTTCAAAGGAACAAGAGAATTTTTATCTCATAGGGAAATCAAAGAAAGGCTTTGTGGAGGAAACGGCATTGTATCATTTGAGCTGGACTTTGAAGGTAAAGATGACTAGGCAGAGGAACTTCTAGTCATATGTAACTTTGGGCATTCTCTTTTCCTCTTTGTATTTCTTACCACAGGAAATTACTCTGTGCTTCTAGCCTACTTCCTCTGTATTTCTATTTTCTGAAGTCTTTCTCTTACTTCAAGGTTCTTCTCGAGTAAATACTTCCTCTCTAAATCCTTCCCCGATTCCTCTAGCTGAAAGTAAGTTCTGCCTCCAACCTAATAAGGTCTTGTGTCTGAATCTCTCCTTTGAAAATATAATAGTCTACCTCTATCAAGTTATTTGTGAAATGTCACACCCCTTTTACACTGTAAGTTTCTCTGAAGGGACTGTTGCTTTTCACCTTTGTAATCAGAACACCCAACACAAGTTCTTATACACAGCTGGTTAAAATTTACCTAATTAAATGATATTTAATTGAACAGGAGTGGGAAGGCTTAGGTTTTTAAAGGATGGTCAGGTTTGCAAGGACATAGACTAATGCTGTATGAGGAAGGATAAGTGTGAAACAACCCTGGAGAAGTAGTCAGGAATTAAATTGTGAAGGGCCTTGAATGCCGGGCTAAGTAAGGACTTTGGAATTTATTTCATAGGCAATCATAAATCATCGCTGAAGGTTTTTGAGTAGAGCAATGATCAAAACAGATAGGAATGGGCAAAGACTGGGGTCACAAAGAATTGTTAAGAAGGAATTGTTATCTTGTAGGTGAGACATAACAAGGGTCTAAACTACAGAGAAGATAGTCGGAATGAACACAAACAATCTTCAAGGTGAGGCTAGGTTATCACCTCTCAGGGATGTTATAATGAGAATTAGATGAAATGACCTCTGAGGTTCCTTCAAGGCTATGATTCTACACTTCTGGGACCTAGGGAAAGCTGAGGCCTGAGTCAGCACTGCAGGCAAAGCATGAGCCTAGGGCTTCTGTCTTCTGCTTCAGCCAATAGCAACTCTGCAACTGAAGGATCAGTATCAGTGATTTTGGCCAACACCCATCACTGCCACCTAGAGACGTGAATGTCAGGTCCCCACAGAGGCACAGGAAGTCCTGCTCAGTCAGGAGAGCCCTCCTAGCAACCTCTCTGCAAACTTTCCTCTGTGACTGCCTCCAGAGAAGTAGAGAAAGTTGCTAATGAGCCTGCTAACGAGCATCAAAACATACTCAGTAATTGGAGTTAGTAGGGAAGTGGGGAGAGGGAAAACCTGAGAAGAGTCCCAGGAGGGGGTCTTTGCCTTCATAATGAAGCATGAACTCAACTCTGTTAATTACCAACAATGTGTCTGCAGAGACCTTCTTTAGCAGGAGGATAAGAGATGGGAACTTTGGGGAGGCCCTGATCTCCTCCAAGATGCCTCCCCCAATTAGTACTAATTGGCAAGGCAAACCTGGAGGAAATAGAAGTCGATGGGAGATATCTGTCTCCTGTCTCCTAAGTAGAACCCCTCTGGCCTCATTCCCCAGGGGTTTCTATAGCAGTCAGCCTCTTCCCAGTGTCCATGTTGAATAGGAAGTTTAGGAGAGGCACAAGGGTGAATTTTGAATCCAGGGTTCAATAGTTGAGTATGGTATAGTGGAAAGAGCTCTGAATTTAGAGCCAGATGATCTGGTACTAACTCCAGCTATTCTCCAACTCTTTGGCCAAGCCTTGGCTAAAGGCAGGCCCATGACTAAGATCTTTGATTCTTGCACTAAATTTCATAAAAACCCACCCGGGGAAAGCATCATAAAAGGACCCTGAAGAAAGACAGTTGTAAAGTAACCACACACACACACACACACACACATTCAGTTAAGTGGGAAAGGAGACAAAGACCCCAGGACCCGCTTCACCACAGGACGGGGGGGTGGGAACAGAAAGCCTTGGGTATGGCAAAGAGTTGGGAAGGAGCACACCACCTCTAACTTCTGTTTTAACTAATTATTCTTTTTTTTTTGAAGAATCCAAACCACATAAGATTTATTGAAAACTATGACATACAGACAGACCAGATTTTCATTTGAAATAAAACGGCCAACAAGTTCCAGTATTTCCCTGGTCATACATTGTTTTTGTTGCCAGGCCCCAAGTTACAGAACCCAATGAACAATCAAAGTTTGTGCATCCACATTCATCTGTAATACTTTTCACTTCCCACACTCCTAAAGATAGAAAACAATTCTTTCTTGTCATCAACCAAGTTTGTGAGAATTGGCCTCACTTGTTTCATAGTAAACAAAAACCCTTCACCTTATGTCAAAACTTGAAGAAAATTGACATTGGCTTCATAGAGATTCCTTTTTCAGGTAAAAGTCCCCTCTTCACAGTTCCCAAACTCACTGATTCCTGGTCCATACTGCAGGATCCAGATGAAACAAAACAGACAAGAAACCTCTAAGACCTTTCAAAAAGCAGAAGCTTGATGCTACAAAAGGGGGAACAAAAAGCCAAGGCAAAATGAAGGCCAAGGGGTTGGCTTAGAGGAGTCAGCATTGAAGGGGGTGAAGAAGGAACAATGTCTGTTACCAATGTAAGCAAGAGGATGAAAGCCCAAAAAGGAACATTAAATATTTACTTTTCTGCAGAAATAAGCAGGTCTGAGAGTCACAACTATCCCTGACTCCAAGCTCCCCAAGGTGAGGCAAGCCAGAACTGCTGGCACCATCCTCCACAAGCACACTTCTGCCTGACCAGGAGGAACCTTCATATTTTCTACCCTCCCTCCAAGAGGAGTTAACCCAACTTCTGGGGAGTTTACAGTTAGTTGTCTTGCTAACCCCTAGACTACTTTGCACTTCACCCATCTTTTCAGCTACATTGATTACAAGTTGGTCCCAGGAAAGAATAACAGTGAGGCTGGACTGAGAAATGTCAACTAGCCTCCAAAAGAGAGGAAGGAGAAGGGGCACATTTCTAAGGACACTTTACATTCAGCACCAAGTCCAAGAATAAGAAATGATTAGCTGGTTTCCATCTGGCTTCAATTTTGGTTTGAAATGTGAATAGCTTTTTCCTGTATAGACATTAAATAGTTTAAATATTAAACATTACATTAATTTTTTCTGACTATACAGGAAGAAACTGTGAAAGCCAAAGCAACAGAGTCAAGAGCAGAACCAGACCCAGTGGCAGGCTAGCCTTCTCTCAGGCCAGGGACTTTAGCAAGAGCTTCAACAGGGTGAGGGAGCCAAGTTCTAGAATGCACTCTACTGGACACAAAGTGGTTTTTTCCAATCTGAATAATCAGGCTACTACAAAGGGAGAATCTGGAAGAGTTCTGTTGAGTCAGTCCCGACCACAGTGGCATGGAAAGACCCTCCCACAAGATTTTTTGATAGCCAAGGAACTGAAGGCCCAATCCATATGGCATTTCAAATTAACTGCTACCTGGGCCAGCTCCTCCTGGGAGAACCAGACCCTCAATTTTGACCTCTCCAGGTGCAGACTCAGATGGTTCACTAATGGCAGGAGAATTATCAAGTGTGAGGTTATTGCAACAGGCAGCCAACCGAGCCAATGGGCTAGTTCTGTACATCCCAACAAGTGCCCTTTGCCAACTGAGAACATCAACTCATCCCCGGGCTTATATAAATGCTTCTGACTAAAGAAACTATACTTTTTCAGATGCCATCAACTCTGGATTCAATGGAATGAAAACACTTTCTTGAGACTGCCTAAAGGATGTCATTCTATGGCCAAATTCACACGAGCTACACTCTCAATCATCAAAGTTCAACTGAAAGCACTTAGACCATCCGACACCAAGTAGGTTGGATACATCACTGAAACACCAAGCTTTATCAATCAGTACAGCAAACCGAGGCTGAAGAGCAGCACAAAGCATTGAGTCCCTTTAGAATGGCGGAGTGCTCCAGTGAGTGGACCCACATGGGGCACACACAAGCTCCCCAACTGCCGGCTCTCTTCTTCACCAAGAGGCTCACGCAAACATTTTACCTTCTTTCCACTAATTCAATAGAAACGGATGTAAACTAAACTCCTTTCTGCCAAGACGGAGTCTCTGTTTTAACAGCCAAACCCTCCTCGCCTGATTTGTTTTCTGAACATCCTCCCAAAGTTTTTTTAACATTCAGAAGACGATATGACAGGTGACTTCAACTCCCTGACATCCAACTACTCTAACTCTTTCCTACAGGCAATGATTTGACATACCCAATTAGCCTCCTAGAAGACTGAAGCTTCCTTGGTAAGATGCTGAATCGGGTAAGAAGCTGTCCAAATCAAGATTTCTTTTATAAATTACAGGTAGAGATATCTGACTCCACATTCGATATAACTCTCAAGTCCTTAGGCTACAAGGGCCATACAACCAACAAAGGAGCCTTCAGGCATTTGACTCAAGCTGTAAAAGGGATTTTCTAAAGTTCTATCTCTTCCTCTGTGCCCCTGGCTGTGTCCAGGGCTACCATAGAGAGGGATGCCTACTTGTTGGGGCTCAGAGACAAGCTCAGAGTGCTGGGGAAGGCAGTGCCAACTCCCCTGTGCTTACTCTGGTCCCTTCCAGGCTCTTCGTAGTTCTTAGCACAAGGTGAAGGTTTGGCTTATCAGGAAGGAGTTCTGGGAAAGGTTTCCAGAGCTCAAACTCCGTGGAAGTACGGCTCATTGACTCAATTATTTTCTTGAAGTAAGGACTTCATCAAACCCACTCTTCAGGCCTGTCTTCAGAGATTCCAAGAGAACAAGGCTGGGCAGGTCATTGTTGTGTCTGTCAGCTTCAACCTCTTCATCTTCATCAATTATCCTGTCTTAGATCCCCTGAAGTTTCTTCCAGCAGCCTCACACTGCTGCTCTCCTGTAGTCTGATCCATTTCCTCACAGAGAACATAGCACACGCCTAATGAAGGGAGGCGTCTGCAGCACTCATCTGCCCCCGGACTCTCTGTGCCCTTATGGGCACACAGGAGCCACTCACCAGGACTAGCACACAGCAGAGATTCTGTCAACCTTTTCTTTCGTAGGGGACAACGGCCTCGGGGAGCGGGGGTCCGCAGGCCGGGGCCGGGAGCCCCCGGGCCCTGGTAGTAGGGGCCATGAAAGGAGGGCTGCAGCGGCGCCTCCGGGCTGAGGGGCAGCCCCGGGAAGGGCCGGCCCAGCGTGGCCACGGCGGGCAGACCGGCAGTGGCAAGAAGCAGCTCCTTCTTCTCCTCCTACTTGTTCTCCTCCTCCTCCTTCTCCTTCTCCTCCGGGTCCTGGTCTTCCTCCCCTTCTGCCTCCGCCGCCTACCGCCGCCGCCTCCTCCTCCTGAAAGGCGCGCTCCATAACTAATTATTCTTGATAGGTGTGTAGTTCAGATGTCCCTATCCCTGCTAAAAGAACATAAGCACATTTAGAGGCTCTAAATTCCAGCCCCCTAGACAAAGTTCAAGTTGTTCTGTCTAAGTTATGTCTCTGAATTAAGGGTTTCCACAAGCATGGGATGACCCCTAGGTCAGAATTTACACATGGTGGGTATTTTTAAAAATGTGATACACTATTTTCCCAAACAGGAAAAGAAGAATGCCTTTCCTGGTGCCACTGAGTGCTATTGCCTTCCCTCACTAAACTATTTTCATTCCCCTCTCTTCATATACATCTATCAGTCTGTCTATCTATCTATGTATCTATTTATTTATCTGTCTGTCTATCTATCCATCTATCTATCTATCTATCTGTCTGTCTGTCTGTCTATCTATGCATCTATCTATCCATCTATCCTTCCATCCATCTATCTCTCTGTCCATCCATCTGTCTATCAATCTGTCATCTACCTATGAGAGAGTGTAACCTTTTGTGTCTACAAGTCTTCACCCAAGAAAGAAAATTTGACCTGAGTGTTTTTTAAAATTTTTTTATTTGTTTTCTTGTTTACATTGTTCATTTTTATTACATTTTTGAATTACAAATTTTCTCCCTGTCTTGTCCCTGCCCCAACCCTAAAACAGCAATCCCACTGTAAAGCCCCTCCCCTGCTCTGCTCTCTTACTTTCTGGTAGGACAGGGAAGGGTCTCCCTATCCCAGCCCCTGTATATCTTAATTCCTAGTTGCAGGTATTGCAAAACTTTAAATTCTAGATTATTTCAATTCCTCCCTTGTCACCCACCCCCACTGGAAGGAGAATCAATTCAATACAGGCTGTGGATGTGTGATTACACAGGACATCTTCATAGTGGACATATTGTGACCAGTGATCATCTGTCTCTCCTTCCTATCCCTCCTCCCCCCCCTTGTTCTGTTCTCTACCCTG
>JAQQSW010021429.1:0-10660 GCA_028646575.1 Pseudocheirus occidentalis
CGCAGTGAGTAGAGCACCGGCCCTGGAGTCAGGAGTACCTGAGTTCAAATCTGGCCTCAGACACTTAACACAAAAACTAGCCGTGTGACCTTGGGCAAGTCACTTAACCCCAACTGCCCTCCAAAAAGAAAAAAAAAAGAATATAAGGTAGGACCCTAGAAATATGAAGGATATTTCTTCTCCCAGGAAGAATATCACAGAACCTCAGAGTTGGGAGAGTGGAAATTACCACAAAGGCCATCTAGTCCAATCCAGAGCTAACCAAGAATTCCTTCTAAAAGAGTATCATACTGGAGCAGCTATGTGGTGCAATAGTTAGAGTCAGGAGAACCTGAGATAAAATCTGACCTCAGGCACATGATGCTTACGAGCTGTGTGACCCTGACCAAGTCACTTAGCCCCTATTGCCTCACAAAAAATAATAAAATTTACAAATTTAAAAAGTAACACACAAACAGTCACCCAGATCCTGTGCTATCCTCATCCTTGAGGGAGGGACCTAACAGAATGGTATGACAGGAACGTATTTTCTAGAATGAATGACTCTGGGTTTGAATCTAGACTCTGACAGCTCTTAATGGTGTAACTTTGAGCTAATCATTCATCCTTCCAGGGGCCCCAGGTTCCTCATCTGTAAAATGGTGGGCAGGCAGATTAGAGACCTTCCCTTTCTAACTCCATGCTTTATTGAACAAATCCAGGAACTTCCTCTCATTCTTCTCTGCCACAAACTCCTTGCATATCCCCAACATCAACTAATCAGTCAATAAACATTTACTAAGCACCTACTATGTTCCAGATGCTGTGATAAGTATGTCAATTCAATTTGCCAAGCATATACTAAGGACCTGATCCATCCAACTGGCACTATGGTAGGTACCAGGAATACAAATATGAAATCATTCCTCCCCTCAAGGAGCTTACATTCCCTTAAGATGGGGGAAGGGAGATTCGACCTGTACAAAGAAAAGTAAATATAACATAATGCCAAGTCACCTTTCCTGCGTTATCTGCCTATATTGAAGTAGGACCAGATGGTGTCCAAGTCACCCTCCAGCTCCAAAGTTCTACAGACTTAGATTCAGAGAACTCCCACAATTTCTTTGTATTCCACATATCTGTCAAGATCTAGTCAGTGTTTCCCTGCTTGAAATCAACTATCTCCAAGTCTTTAAAAGTCCCTTTTTTTCTTTCCTGAAATGTTATATCTTGTTTGAGAGCACAAAAGGAACTTTTAAGCCACAACTCACTGAGAAGAGAAGATAGGGAGGCTATGATTTCTTATGCACATGCCCTGTGGCAGCCTGGTGAGATGCTGGGAATGATGATTAGATTGCTTGTTCAAGGGATATGATCGTTACAGTGCCTTGCATATTTCTAATGTCTATGATTTCTTCTCCATCTTCTGGTTAGATTCTCTAAGCAGTGGGTTTCCCAAGTCACATAAACCTCACTTTTCAAACTTCATCTCATTATCCATTTTTCCCAAAGATTACATATTTTAAGGGCTGGTAATAGGGCTGCCTACCGTGTTATGTATTACATCTGAAGAATCTGAAAGACTAGCACATCCATCCCTCCCTCCACACACTCCCCTGCAATCATAAAGAGACAAAATATTTTCATTTCTAAGTTTCTGAGCCTGAAGGGAAGGAAAAAGGGAAAAAGCAGAGGCCATGATGCAGCAGCACAACTATTTTATCATCAAAATATTCAGTAGATGAAGAAGGAATCTGGTTACAAATAGCTTTTTCAAGCAGGAAGTAGATGGGTCTCCCAACAGCTTGAAGAGTGTGAGATGGTGTAATGAGGTCAACTTAGTTTTTAAATTCTTGTCTATTGATATTCAATCTATCAACCAGTGAATGAATAAGCATTTTTTAAGCTCCTGATAAGTGCTAATTTCTATGCTAGGCACTGAGGCTACAAAGATGTAAAGAAATCTCTATCCTCAAGGAACTCACATGCTATCATTTATGTTGGCATAAAAATCACAAGTGGGAGGCATCAGTAGGTTTAGAATTATAAAGGCCCTTAAAGGTCTCCTGGTTGAACACTCTCATTTTACAGATGGAGATACTGAAGCCTAGAGAGACAAAGGGACTTTGCCCAAAGTCCCAAAGGTAAGAAGTAGCAGAGGTAGAATTAGAACACCCTGCCATCTAGTCCAATCCATACCAGATGAAAATATGGTGCCCAAGGTAAGAAGGGGCCTATGGACGGGACTTGTGATTTTATTGGTTTAGCCAACTCCCTGGTGAGAAACTTCCTCCTCCAAAATAGATTGACACTTTCTTTGAAATTTATATTCTTAGAGAGTTGCCTAGAACAAGGAAAGTTTAAGTAACTTTTTCAGCAACACACAGTCAGGATACGTCAGAGGCAACACCAGAACCTAAACAGGAATGCCTATTAATCAGAGTATTGAGCCTTCATCACAAGCTGCATCTGCTAAGTCTCTCCCCCTAGATGTCCCAAATTCAATGTGTCAGAAACGGAACTCCTTGTCCCTCCTTACCTCACCTCATTGCTACTCTTCTTCAAAACATCCTAAGGGCTTCTGTCCAGGGTACTAGAGCCCTTCCAGTCACTCAGTCTGGAATCAGGATTCACTCTCAACTCTTCACTCTCCATCACAGATACAGACACAGACACACACACAGACACACACACACAGACACAGACACACACACACAGACACAGACACACACACACACATACACATACACATACACACACTCCTCCACATTCTACTTCCATAAGACCTCAGGAGTCCATCCCCTTCTCTCCACTTACCCAATTCCTGTCCTAATCATACAAGATTTCATTACTTCTCACTTGGACTATTGAAATGTTGTTTGGTCATTTTCAGTTGTGACCAACTGCTAGTGGGTTTTCTTGGCAAAGATACTGGAGTAGTTTGCCATTCCTTTGTCCAGCTCATTTTACAGATGAGGAAACCTAGGCAAACAGGGTTAAGTGACTTGGCCAGGGTCACACAGCTAGTAAGTATCTCATACCAGATTTGAGCTCTAGCATTTATCCTTCTATCACGAATCTCCTATCAACAATCTAGCTTCCACAGTGATACTCCTAAAGCACAAGTCTGACTGTGTTACTCCCTGACTCTAGAAGATTCCGTAGTTCTCTGTCACCTCAGATAAAACACAAACTCCTCAGGTTACCATATCAAGAACTTTGTGATCTGGCTTATGTCTCTCTTTCCAAAATGCTTAAATATGCATTCTATTTTCCAACTACACTGATCTCTGGATATAACATGCCATCTCCAGTTTTCATACCTTTCTACAAGCTCCCTCACCCTTCCTAGGATAACAACAACAACAACAGTAATATAGTACTTTAAAGATCAAATCTGATCCTCACAAAATCTGTATCAGGTAGATGCTACTATTATCCCCACTGTAGAGATGAGAAAACTGAGGAAAAGGTTAAATTACTTGTTGTCTGGGGCAGGGTTGCAATTCAGGTCTTCTTGATTCCAAGTTCCATACTCTATCCACTATACCACTAGCTGCCTACAGCAGGATGCTCTATTTCCTTTTGCTGCTGCTGCCAAGTCATTTCAGTTATGTCTGACTCTCCATGACCCCATTTGGGGTTTTGTTAGCAGAAATACTGGGGTAATTTGCCATTTCCTTCTCCAGTTCCTTTTACAGATGAAGAAACAGAGGCAAATAAGGTTATGTGACTTGCCCACGGTCACACAGCTAGTAAGGCTATGAGACTAGATTTGAATTCAGCTCCTCCTGACTCTAATTCTCAACTTCTATCCTCTGAGCCACCTCACTGCTCTTCTCTTTCCTTATATCCATGTTATCAAATGCCTAGAGAGTGCTCTGAAGAACGGCTTTGATGACAACTCTTACAAGTGCTCCCCTTAAAAATGAATTTTGTTTTAAATTTTATGTATTTTCATACACTTATCTGTGGACCTGTTTCCCTGCAGTTCCTCATTAAGGGAAAAGGTTATTTTCATTTCTGTCTCTGTATTCCTGCTGCATGGAATAGTGCCTGGCACGTAGAATCTCAACAAACACCTGCCTAATGGAATTGAAGGGACTCTAGCACATTGCATCAGACTGGAAGCCTATCGCAGGTAAGGACAATATCTATTAAAGTCCCTTTCTCCAGGAGCTAGGCAGATAATGTTCATACCCAGGCTTTTAACACATGGAAACATTGAAATGATTTCATTTACTATGGGGAAAGGGGAACAGAGAAGAGAAACAGTAAAGGGAAAGTAAATCCCAGACCTTATCCAAAAGGCCTCATTTCAATCCTAAAGCACTGACCCATTTTATAGATAAGAAAACAGGAGCGCAAGAAGTTAAATGTCATTCTCAGAACACATAACCATTTGGCAAAGAAGAAGATCCTCAAATTTTAGTCTCTTGACACTTAGTTCTTTTTACCAAGCCACAAGACAAAAGCCCAGGACCCAAGATTTTCTACCAAAGGAAAAGACCTTATGGTAGCTCTCAACTCTAATGTTTCATTAAATACTAAAAAGAGAAAAATGAATCTTAGTCACTTCTTACCTGGCTGTTTCTGAATTGATGATTTCCAGATGCAATTTCTACACTCATGATGTTTCTGAAAGTAAAAGCCATCCAATCTCCATATTTTCCTAAAGTCACCACCCCTGGTTCCCACCCACTCCCACCTGCCCCCATACAAAGAGAGACTAAAGAAATGATGCCATTATCTCTCAGTAATAAAAAGAACACATGTACATCAACTAAGCCACCAGAAAAATTTATGAACTCAGCTGAAGTTTGTAATGTGATCAGATGGTTCATCAGGGACCACTTTCCAGGTGGGAAGACAAAACTTGCCATCCATCATTGCCACGTGTTCTGCATGGCCAATAATTAAAGCCATTTGGGATAAAGTTCAAACCCTACCCTAGTTAAGAGTGGAAAAGCTAGGGAGGTATTCTCCAAAGATCCCGCCACCCAGTCCCAGGAATGCCTGCTTCCCTAGAAAGGGGCCTCGAGGGCTCCAGACTTTTAAACAGGTCTTTCTTTCTCGTCAGCAAGTACTCATTATTGACACTGATCACACTCTGACAGCATCTTCTTCTTTCTGGCTTAATTATATTGCTCATGTCCCAACCCTGCAGAAACATGAGTGATTTTCTGCAGATAGTTCTAGAAATACCAATCTCCTCCTAACCTAATTGAGAATAATAACAACAATTCAGGGATCCTCCCACTGTGAAGTCCCCTCTAGGGTTTTCAGTCATGTTGAGTCCCTCTATCTACCACCTTCATTCCCCCAGGTTCCCTCAAGAGCCGCCTTGAAAAACCCTTCTGTGCTTGCACACACGCAATGTCATGGAAAGAAAGTTTTCTTGGGAGCCTAGATCTCGAAATGGAAGAGCCCATAGAGGTCATCTAGTCTGACTCTCTTGTTTGACTTTTTTTGTTTTGAGGAAATGGGGGTTAAGTGATTTCCCAAGGTCACACAACTAGTAAGTGTCAAGTGTCTGAGTTTGAATTCCAGTCTTCTTGACTCCAGGGCCAGTGCTCTATACACTGCACCACCTAGCTGCCAAACTGAGGCACAGAGAAGTGAGTGGCTTACCCAAGTTCATAAGGCAGGATCATAGATTTGGAATGGAAGGGATCTTCCTTCAAGTAGCCAATTAACTTCTCTGGGCCTCAGTTTCCTCACTTGTAAAGAGGAGGTTAATAGCAGTTGTAATACCTACCTCACTACATATTTGGGAAGAAATCACTTTGTAAACATGAGAGTGTGTGATGGGTTTTTGATGACTAGTTTTGTGGAGTAGATAGGTGACTTAGTGGATAGAAAACTGGGCCTGGACTCAGGAGGAACTGAGTTCAAATCTTGCCTCAGACACTTATTAGGTTTGGGCAAGTTACTTAACCCCGTTTGCCTCAGTTTCCTCATCTGTAAAATGAGCTGGAGAAGGAAATGGCAAACTACTCTGGTATCTTTGCCAAGAAAACCTCAAATGGGGTCATGAGGAGTTGGATATGACTGAACAACAGCCACAATACACTTTGTGGCCTTTCTTAGAGAGTTTATTCATCTATAAAAATGAAGAAGGGGTAATAATACTGGCAAATCTTCCTCACGAGGTGGTTATGAGGAAAATGCTTTGCTAAATGTAAAGCATTGTAAATAAATCTATTATTAGCTCTTTTAGTTTGTTTCTAACACATACTTACACACACATACATGCATGCACACCACATGTATACACACTTGATCACTGGAAGAAGCGGCTGCTCTGCCCTCCAACACCCTCCTTCTCAAATCTCATCTAAAACTGGTGGGATCTTAATTTACTGCCAGGTCCCTGATGCCGTTCGGTAGCTGAGAGGAGTAGAATGGCTCCTAGCCAACCGAAAAGAGGGAAATGAATTAAATGAGACTTCAGAAATGCCAGCAACAGATGGGCCCATCCAAAGATCTATTTCCCTTCCTCTTGTACAGAAAAGGAGTGGCTTGAGACGCCAGCTTCTCTCTTCCACTTTCTATGCTGATAATATTCTGGGCTCCACCAAAAGCCACATCCAAGGCCTGCCTTCTGAAAAAAGTTTGTCTTAGGCACTCTCTAGCCCTTTGGTCTTAAGGAAGGTAGCATACGTAACCTGGAAAGCGGGTGTCTAATGAGCCTGGGTTCAAATACCACCTCTGATACTTAATACATGCACAACCCAGGACAAATCATTGTCCTAGATCTCAGTTTCCTCACCTGTAAAATGGGAAGAATCAGGATAAATAACTTCTGAGACTCCTTCCAGTTTTAAATTGATAAATCTATTACTTTCTTCATCCTCTCCCCAGTACTTATCTGGTCTCATCCAATTCAGGATTGTATTTAGTGGACAGAGACTTGGCAAGTGCAAAGGCCTGGATTGGAATACCCACTTTATTTACTACGTGTCACACGTATGGTCTTCCAATCCATATCAAGCAGTCATTAGGCCCCTACCATGTGCCAGGCATCATGCTAGGTAAAAGGAAACATCCCTGTCTTCAAGGAGTTTGCATTCTCTAGGGTATCAAGTGCTCAAGGAGGAGGGGCACCTCTTGGTTCAAGGTCTACCTGTGGTTTCCACCTGGCACTCAGTTCTCACTTGTGACTCCAAGAAGCTGTAGCATGCACAATGGCCACTCCCCCATAAACCATCTCAGCAAATGGGCTAAACCAGGTTGAGGGGAACCACTGGGCCTCAAACCTATCTGTGAGTCAGGTGGTGCCTACCTCAAGCAAGTGAAGATTTCCTTCCCCAGCAGAACACTTTGTTACAACAGTCCATGAAGGCGGCTGAAGTAGGTGCTGTATCATGCTTGGAGCTTTGTCAGACATCTGACACCAAGACCATGCACTATATCCTGCATCATCAGTCATCATCTTGTCTTTTGTCTTTCCACCAGACTTTGATACTGGAAGAAAGAGTGAGGCTGATGACTTTGTGCAATTCTACCTCACCTAAATCCAATGCATGTACAAGTCAAGACATCACCCCATGAGGGCACTGGAATTCTTCAAAAAAAGGGACAAACAACAATATTAGAGGAAGGTAACTACATAGTATATAGTCTATGAGTACACAAATAAGAAGCAAGTATTTATTAAGCACTACCACGTGCCAGGCACATGTTCTAAGCACCTTACAAGTGTGCCATTTTGGAAGCAATGTAGAGCACATTACAGAGAGTAATGTACAATGAACCTAGAAGGGAGGGTAGAACCAGATTGGGGGTGGTTTTCAATGGCAAGCTGTAGGCTTTGTATTCCACATTCTAGAAGCAATTGGGAGCAACTGATGGTCCTTGAGCAAGGGCATGCATGATCAGAATTGTGCTTAACACAGATTATCTTGGCAGCTGAATGGACAATGGACTGTAGGCTGCAAAGTTAGAGATGTCTTAGAAGGCTGTGCCATAGGTTAGGCAATTGGCACCTGAACTAAGCTGGTGGTCATAGTGGTGGAGAAAAATGGGTGGGTGTGAGAGACATTAAGGTGCTAAATCTACAAAATGTGGCAACTGAACCATTGTAGAGGTTGAAGAAGAGAGCAGACTTGAAGATAGCTAAGAGTTAGGATGCTGGACAATGGCATGAATGGTAATGTTCTCAATAAACACCTACTGTTCATATGGCACTTTTAGTTTTCTGAAGCATTTTGCAACCAGTTCTTTGTATCTTCACAATAGCCCAAGGATGTAAATGCTGTTATTATCTCCATAATACTGGTGAAAGGTTTAGTAACATGTCCAAGGTCATGCAACTAGGAAATGTCTGAGGTCAGATTTGAACTCAGGTCTTCCGTATTTGAAGAGCCAGAATAATGCACCACTTTCCTGCCTCTAAGACAGAAGACAACATAGAAAGAAGCTTGTGAACTGAGCTTTGAAGGAAGCTAAGACTTCTAAGAGATGAAAGTGAAGAAAAAAGCATTCCAGGCAAAAGGGAGAGAAATCACAGGTGTAGCCCATATCCCTATGGCCAGGCTCCATACCAGGCACCAAAGATACAAAGATGGAAATTAACATAGCTTCTGCCCTCAGAGGGTAGCCTAATGAAAAGTGATAGAACATGAACTCAAATGGGAAAAATTCAGGGTATAATATGAAAGGAACAAAGGGGAATCCGAAAAAAAGTAGTGTAGGAAAATTTAAGGTAGCAGAGAATACTTTCAACTGAGGGGAATCATAGAAGGCTTCATGGAGGAGGTATTAACTGAGTTAGGTCTTGAAGGAGGAAAAGGATTTCAACAGATGGAAATGAGAAGGATGTATAATCCAGAATAGGGGATGGTCTCTGACAAGGCAAGGCAACTAGAAAGTATAAGACAAGAAAGCCTTTTTTATCAGTCTTGTGGAATCAAAGGGGATGGATCATGCAAATGAGTCATACATTTTGGGGCATGGCCAATGTGGGAATTTGCTTTGCTTGACTGTATGTAATAGTTACAAGGATTTTGTGGTAGGGGGGGTGGTGTCAATGGCAGTGATGTTCTCAGGGGAAGGAAGTAAGAAAAAGAAATAACAAATGCCTAATTTAAAAAAATAAAATTTATTTTAAAAAAGAAAGTTCAGGATAACATAAGAAAGCAAAAGGCAGGTGCAGTGGTTAGGAAACTCAGTCTGGAATCAGAAAGACTGATCTTGAGTTCAGTTTGACCTTGGGCAAATCGCTTAACCTGTTTGCCTCAGTTTCCTCATCTGTAAAATGAGCTAGAGAGGGAAATTGAAAACCACTTCAGCATCTTTGCCAAGAAAATACTGTATGGGATCACCAAAATCAGAAACAACTGAACAAGAAAGCATAGTTGCCAGGCTTGACCAAAACATATAATGTGTAGGAGTAATAAGAAATGGGACTACCAAGGTTGGCTGGAATCAGGTTATGGAGGGTCTTAAATGCCAAGTTGAATCATTTGTCGGTCAACTAGCATTTATTAAGGAACTACTATTTGCCAAGCACTGTATTTTGTATCAGGAATACAAAGAAAGGTAAAAGATAGTCCTTGCCCTTGAAGAGGTCACAATCTAACGGGGGAGATGGCAGGAAAATAGCTATGAACAAACAAGATAAATACAGGATAAACCAGAGGTAAACAACAGAGGTAAGTCACTAGAATCAGAAGGGATTGGAAAAGGTTTCCTGCAAAATGTGGGATTTTAGTTGAGACATAAAGGAAGCCAGGGAAGCCAGAAGGCAGAGATGAGGAGGGAGAGCATTCCAGGCATTAGGGACAGTCAGAAAGAATGCCTGGAGTGGAGACATGAAGTAGTGCCTAGTTAAAGGAATAGCCTGAAGGCAGGTGTCACTGGATCAAAAAATATATGAAAGGGATAAAGGTATAAAAAGACTGGAAAGGGAAGAAGGGGACAGTTTATGAAAGGTTTTAAAAGCCAGAGAATTTAGCAATCACCAAACAGGTGATATGGTTGAACCAAATCAATTTGGCCAATGAATGGAAGATGGACCAGAGAGAATTTCATTTTCTCCTTGAGGGAATAAGAAGTCATTAAAGGGATTTGAGCAGAAGAGTGATATAGTCAGATTCTTGCACCGAGTACTAATGGAGACAAACTGTGAAAACCAATTCAAGACAAACCCCAATCATAGCGAATTCAGACTTACTGCCTGGTCACATCCAGAGTCATAGGAGGATATGGTTTATAGCCTGAAGGATCCTTTGAGATCATCCCTTTTATTTGGTAAATGAAGGTGATAGATAGATATATGAAGAAACTAAGGATCAGGAAAGCAAAATTACTTGAGTCAACTGGTTGGCAAAGTGGTTAGAACATTGGGCAGCGGGGGGCGGAGCCAAGATGGTGGCGTAGAAGCAGCAAAGCACCACAGCTCCCACACAAACACAAGCTCCAAAACTTTCCAAAAGACAGAAAGCACATCTGTTGCTACAGGCAGCACAGCAGGTGGGGCTCTTCGCAGCAGTCTGGGACCCTGGGCCGAAACCCCCGGCTGGGTCAAGCCCTGGGGCATCGGGCGGGGAACCGCAGCTATAGGAGAGCACATCAGCTGCATTGGAGGCACAACTACCACATCTACCAGGCCAGAAGACAAAAAGGCTAAGAGAAAGGTCAGTGGATTTTGCTAACTGGGGAGGAGAAGAGCGGGTCC
>JAQQSW010021430.1:0-10660 GCA_028646575.1 Pseudocheirus occidentalis
AAAAAAAAAAAGAAGAGAAAACTCAGAGGAAACATGAAAGCTATGTTCAAGTATTTGAATGGCTAAAGTATGGAGAAGGAATCATATGGAAGTGGGTCTGTGCTCCTTATTTTATATTTTTTATTTTTGTCTTTATTACTTTGTTTACTTTAAGTTTATAAGATTCAGTTTCACATTCCCTCGAGTTTCAAATTTTCTACCCCTCTCTCCTCCCCCACTCCACGGCAGCAAACAATCAAGTATAGGATTGGCAAATACCTTCACGTCAGACAGTAGTCAGGTTATAAAGAAGCATTGTAACCAATTGAATGAACAGTGGGAAAGAGGAAACACAACCAAACAAGAAAAAGAAAGAGAGTGGGTAGTTTGCTTCAATCTGCATTCAAATGCTTTTCTCTCCAATTCTTTCTAGTTTTTCTCTCTGAATGGAGGCATCTCTCTCCATTATGAGTCTTTTAGAGTTGTCTTATAACCTTGCATTGCTGAGGAGAGTCCAGTCTATCAAAGTTGGCTGTTACACATACATTGTGTCTGTAATTGAGTACAAATTTCTCCAGGTTCTGCTATTCTCACTCAGCCTCAGTTCACATAAGTCTCTTCAGGTAATTATGAAGTCTGTCTACTCCTCATTTCTTATAGCACAATAATATTCCACTACCTTCACATACCACAACTTATTTAGCTATTCCCCAATTGGTGGACATCCCCTTAAGGGCTCCTTATTTTACAGAGCTGGGGCCCAGAGAAGTTCAGTGATCTGCCCCAAATCATTCAGCTTGTATATACCTGAGGTGAAATCCAAGCCCAGGACCTTCTTGATTTCAAATCCAGCCCTCTGGTCAGCCTCCCAAATAGAATGGGCTTATACTGATTGATCCCAAAAGGAAAAACCAAGAACAATGAGTGCAGCTTAAAGAGAGGCCAATCTCAGTTTGATATAGGACAGAGTTCCTCATAATTAGAGCTACCCTAGAGTAAAAATGGATGTATGGAAAAGTGGTGGGTTCCCCCACCGTATAGGTCTTCAGGTAGAGACTAGATGAACATGTTGGGTGTGTTGTGATGGGGATTACTTTTGTGTATGGGTTGGACTAAACCAATGAAATCTCTTCCAAAATCATTGTGAGGAAGAGCTGAAATGGTGCTCCCAAATCACCAAGCCATGCCTCACTCTTGAAAATTCATCAATTCATTCATTCAACAAGTTTGATTTTTTTTCTTAATTTTCTTTTTTACTCAAATACTCCAATAGACCTATGACTGCAATGATTTGGAAGTGCCCTCTGACACGGTGGATTGCAGTCCACCCTCATGTGCCCATCCAGTGGGAGTCTCATTTCTTTCCTCCCATAGATCTGAGTTAAACTCAATGTGCCAGGAGCCTTTGTCATTTCATCATAACAAGGGAATGGTACTAATGGTGCCCTCCAGCAATCTACCTGTCACCCCTTGCCTTTCCCATATGGCCAGCCCACGTTTTCTTCCAAATTCTTCTTTGGAACTTTTAAATTTTTTAATGTAAATTTTTAAATAAATTCTATTGACTTTTTGTTATTACATTGCTTAAATTTTTAAAAATTAAAATAAATTCCTTTGACTTTGTTATTATATCACCTAAATTTTTAAAAAATTTAAAATAAATTCCATTGACTTTTTTTGTTATTACATCACCTCATCCTCCCTGTGTCCCTTTCTCTCCCCACTTCCAATGAGCAATCCCTAACATCTAACAAAGAATTACAATTTCTTTTTTATTAGGAATGAAATCATCAGCATACATAAACATTACAACAGCAGAGCGTTTTTAAGAGCATTGTGTCCAAAACCATGAACTTCTGTACCATTTAAAAGGGCACATTAAATTAAACAAGACAGTAACAAAACTGCCCTGGTTTGTTTGTGTCCCCTTCTGAATTTCTTTTCTGTTTTATTCTGTGTGACTCTTTAATGTTTTATACATTTGGCAACATTTATTTAGGGTATACCATTGTGCTTAGGAGCTGGGAACATACACACACACACACACACACACACATACACCTTCAGGAGGTTTCCACTTTACTGGGGACAAGATGTATACAAACAATAGAAAAGTAGGTGTGAGATCATCTGGGGAGGGGGACAGTACCAATTGAAGGGTGGAGGGATGAGCCAGGCATCCCTCTGTAGCCACAACATTTCGTCTTCACATAGAAGGAAGCTAAGGGGTTTTTTCTACAAGGCGAGAGTGAGGAAAGAATGCTTTCCAGGCACAGGGGCAGGATACATCATGACCCTATCAAGTGATGGCATTAGGGAAACCCTTGTAGTACAGGATAAGACCCTTGTGCTAAGCTTTGAAGGAAGCTGTGAATTCTGTGAGAGGCCAAAGGGGAAAGAGGACACAGGCCCAGAGATAGGAGCCGAGAAATGGAATGTTCTGTGCAGAGAACAAACAGACCAGTCTGGATGGAATGAAGGATGTGGGGAGATTGTCGTGCAAGGCCATGAGGGCGACGCCATCCCTGAAAACATCTCCATGGAGTTTTATTGCTCAGCTGGGCACTGGGGACCCAGCAAGTATAAGAAGAAGGAATAAAGAGCCTCTATACAGGCTGCCTAATGAGACACATCCCACCTCAGTCAGCCCTTTGAAGTCCAAGGGCCCTCCCAGAATGGAGGCCTGTATACAGCCATGGAGAGCAGATGGGTAATCTGGCAGCCTCTGTGTGTCACCAGCTTACAGCCCTCTCATGTTAAAAGCCACCACAGGCATGTGCCCACTATATAGAGGCGTGTGGAAAGAAGGCATTAGGAAGTGTTGTAATACAGAAACTGTGATTATTATGTTAATGCATCTGGGGTCAGATAAGTTTCTAAGGCTCTTCACGACCCACCCATAATGAGACTATTTTACCCAGGCCATGGTCATAACAGTAATTCATAGAAAGTTCATTTGATTTCTCCCGGTCCCGACTGACCCGTATCCAGATGTAACAGAGCAAAACCTGAAATACTGGACGTGTGCCATTTTGAAAAATTGCATATGTGATTTGGATGTGTGAGATGGAATGAAAAATGGGAAGGGCGGGGGGGGGGGGGGAGGTAAAGGGCCGGGGTGGGGAAGAATAAGCCATTAGAGCAGCATTTCCCTGGCAGGATGGATCCCAGCAACTTGGTCTAGGCCTATGTACATGCTGATGTTAATGCTGTCACCCATGGCATTCCCTTTTAAGGCCTATGAGTTGGTTTGTTAATGGCCCAGTCCAAGACACGGTGTTTGATTAGGCCCCTCCTTTAGATGGGTTCAGAAAGGTACAATTTAGGCTCACCTAGGGATAATTTATAGCAGTCTGAGTTTCAAAGAAGCCAACTCAATCTTTCTTGAGCACATCATAACACATCAAGCGGGAGCCGCTGTCTGCAGCCTGTCGTGTGCTTGGGACTTGGGTAATCCTGGAGCACAGAGCATATGGTCCTTGCCAGAGAGAGGAAAACAGCCTGCGTGCTAAAAGCGCATGTCGTTAGGCTGGGCGAGTCAGGAATCTCCAAAGATACTCCACTTGAATGCCGCACTAACCTTTGAGAAAGTATGTTGGGCACACAGAATCCAACACTGTCAAACTGAGTCAGTGGAGAAAAGAAAAGAAAAACGGGCAAAAAGGTTCCTCGGGCATGACGTCACATCTCCCATTTCCAGGCCTTTGCTTTGGCTGTCCCCTTTGCCTAGAATGCCTTCCTTCTTTTCTTAAAAAACAGCTTATTTTTAATTTATAGAATAAAACACGCATTTCCATGACATAGTATAATAAAAAGACAACACACATGAAGCTATAAATCTATCATGTACAACTTGTTCTTCCTTTGAAATCTATAATAAAGTTATCATATAAATTTCTTTCTTTTCTTTTTTTATTCCCTCTTCTCCCCAGCTCCTAGAATCCCAAATTGTCTTCAAAGTTCATCATGATGAAGTCCTTTCTTTCTCTCTCCTTCTTTTCCATCAAGTACCTAACACAACCTGTGTGACCCTTGGAAAATTATTAGAGCGCTCCAAGTCTCATTTTTTTTTTTGGTGTAAAATGAGGGATTTTGACTAGAGGGTCTTTAAGGCCTCTCCCTGCTCTAAACTCCCAATCCCATCATCCTCTGATACTGTGACCTGCTCCTGGTCTCCCTAGCTGCTCATACCCCACCCATCACCTTGTATTCACTTTGTATATTCCAGGCCTACTTAGAGTCCCCCTTCTTGCAGAGAGCCTTCCCTACCTCCTCTGACTCCCTCTAATCTTCCCCCTCTGGCTGCCTAGACATCTTGGAACATCACAAAGATGACGACTAGCCAACATAATACAACATATTTTATATATATTCAAGGGCTCCCAAAATGGGGAGAGTGAAATGTCTGACTTCCTAATCACAGGGTGGGACTGAAGGGGAGGCTGAGAAAGGGCTAGGACTTAGGGGGAGCAACTAATGAGGCCTTGGAATGTTGCGAGCATCCCGGGCTGAATTCCTGTGGAATTCTGCAGGAAGCCTTTTCTATCTGAAGGCTGTCATTTGGGGAAGACAGCGAATGGGGGAAAAAAAAATGCATTCAGTGAGGAATCCCATGCCAAGATGAATGTTATGAATCTTCCCAAATCCGTCCATCAAGAACTGGCCTCAACCAAGCCAAGTCCTTGAGCAGACTGGGGTGCGGCTGTGAGCTCCATAGAACTTTCCCATCTCTGAAGACTTGCCAGTGGACAGCTGCTTCAAGCTTCAGGCCAAGCTGAGGACAAGGAGCTAGGTTTATCAGAGAAGTCCTGTTTAGAAGAGAGGGGAGAAGGGAGAGTGGGAGAGAGGAAGGGGAGGTGAGGGAGAGTGGAGAAAGCAGAGAAGGGGAGAAAGAGAGGAGAGGAGAGGAGAGGAGAGGAGAGGAGAGGAGAGGAGAGGAGAGGAGAGGAGAGGAGAGGAGAAAGACATCAGAACATAGTAGATGTTTAATAAAAGTTTGTTGGGGCAGTTGGGTTGGCACAGTGAATAAAGCAACAGCCCTGGAAGTCAAGAGTTCAAATCCAACCTCAGATACTTGACACACTTACTAGCTGTGTGACCTTGGGCAAGTCACTAAACTCCAATGGTTTTGCCTCCCCCTCCAAAAAAAAATGCTTATTGACTTGTTTTGGGGAATATAAAAAGGAGACTGGGAAGGCAGAGAAAGAAGAGATGGAAGGGTTTTCAGAGCATCAAAACAACATGGAGATGGAGCGCAGCCTTTGAGTTTGTCACAATAGTTACCTCATCTGTAATATAAGGATAATAATAGCACTTAACTTGCAGGGTTGTGGTCAGAATCCAATGAAATAACATAGGTAAAGCACTTTGTAAACCTTAAAACACTACGTAAATGCTAGAGAGCCATTCACCTCCCTTGGCCTCAGTTTCCCCTCTGTAAAATTGAATTGGCTGACCTGTGAGGTCCCTTCTGGGACCCAGGATCCTGTGAGCCTTGAGGCGTGGTCCCTTTGTCCAGCTGTTCTTCTCCACGCACTGATCTGACCAGGTCATCCTGGATTTTAAACTCCCTGTTACTCACCAACCTCAAATTTCAGGCTCAGAGCCTAGACCTCACTCCAAGCATCAAAGTCCTGGGATTCACTTGTGGTATATTTTTTTTCTTAAAAACATGAACTCCCAGAAAGAAGTGCAAGCCCTCCCAGAGGGCAATAATTACATGCATTCTCCCAGTTAAGGCTGGTGACAAGCAAAGGAGCCAGCAGCCCCTGGACTGATCTGGTGCTTGACCTTGCCTCCTTTTATTCTGGCGCTGGCTCGCTTAATTAAGAGCTTTCCATGGCTCCCCTCTGTCTATTGGACCAAATACTGATTCTCTATCCTGGCATTTGAGACACTCTATAATCTGACCCAATCAATCAACCAGCAAACATGCATTAAGAGCTTACTGTGGGGGCGGATAGGTGGCGCAGTGAATAGAGCACCGGCCCTGGAGTCAGGAGGACCTGAGTTCAAATCCGGCCTCAGATGCTTAACACAAAAACTAGCCGTGTGACCTTGGGCAAGTCACTTAACCCCAACTGCCCTCCAAAAAGCAAAAAAAAAAAAAAAGAGAGAGTTTACTGTGTGTTAGACACTGTGCGTTAGACACTGTGCTGACCCTGGAGGCCCAAAGAAGGGAAGCCCCAGGATCCCTGCCTTCAAGGACCTTCCCATCTCACTCAGCAGCCCTGCCTTCCTGTCCTCCATGTCTCCTGCCCTTCTCTCCATCCAAGCCCTTCTCTTTGTTGTTGCCAAACATCCCACGTTCATGTTGCCCTCACGTGGGATACTCTCTCCTCTCCTCATTTTTGGTCTAATTCTTTCTTTTTTTTTTTCAAATCAAGGCATAGGTATAGGAAATTCACAGGGAGAGCAGGGTCATTATCCACACAGATCAGGTCTGGTGTACAACGCGGAGAAGCAGCGAGTTATCCGCAGCACTGAGAAATAGGGGAAAGACCTGGGTCACACAGTCAGGTGTCAAGGGCAAGACGTGAACCCAGGTGTCCTGGACTCCAGCAATGGTTCTCTGTCTATAATACTGAGCTAGGAAAAGAGTCAGGGCTTGGTTAATTTCCTTATACAAACTGATCTTGTGATTGTTACACACACATTCATCCATGCATACACAGTCATATATGTGCATGCATTCACACATGTGCACATGCTCATACATGTACACACACATACCCGATCACTTACCCTTCTGGAACGTCAGAATAGTATGCCTCAGACCGCACTTGAGAATGGAATGTTAAAGAAAGCTAGGGATTACAGAAGGGAAAGGTATGAAGGGAGGACTTGGCAAGCCTGGGAAGGGAGCAAGAAGCATGCTCTGTACAATGGTGCGGCAGTGGGAGATGGCAGGCCAAGCCAGGTGGCTATTCTGAATGATCTTCAGAGTTTGTGAAGAGATGGAATATGGAATAAATGAGGTAAATCAGACTGGAAATGGGCCACCTAAAGCTCCAAATGCCAAGCTGAAGCGTCCTTACCCTATCCTAGAGGCAACAGGAAGCTTGTGAAGGTCAGAACCTTGCCACAGGAAGGTGATTTGGGCAACTTCCTCAGTAACTCTAAATGCTCTGTTTGCTGTTCAAGGCCCTTCCTAACCAGCCCCCACCCGCCTTTTCAGTCTCCTTACACACTGCTCCCCAAAGCATATTCTTCAGTCCAGGCACACCAGCCTCCTGGCTGCTCCACCAAGAAGATCCTCCATCTCTCAGTAATTCTTTGGCTGTCCCCCATTCCTAGGATGCTCTTCCTCCTCTGCACTGACCACTGACCTCCCTGGCTCCCTTTAAATCCCAACAAACATTCCATTTTCTATACAAAGCAGAGATATGACTGAAGATCATTGATTTAGGGGTTGAAGGGACTTCCTAGAACCTCCACTCCAAACCTCTCATTTTACCGGTGAGAAAAATGAGGTCCAGGCAACTGCCCAGGGTCCCAAACGAATAAGTATCAGAGGTGGGATTGGAAAGCGTATCCTCTGATTCCAGAGGCAGGAGGCTGGGCTTTAGATAATCTTGGCTATCCATGAATGTTTTTAAGCAGAGGACTGAACAAAAGCAGATTGTAGGTCTGAGAAGATTAATCTGATGTCTTCACACTTCCAGACAACTCTTAATGTGTATTTAATGGAGGAGAGTTCATGATAATATAATTAATATAATATAATATGGTAAGATGTAATATAGCACAGCAAACATAATGCAGTGCAGTGCAATACAGTATAATGGAATATAATAGAACAGAACAGAATAATATATAATATATTCTATCCTATGTAGTCATAGATACGTGTCTGTGTCTATTTCTACCTAGATATGGATACAGCCAGATATCAGTACTGATACAGATATATGCCTCTGTGTTCTGAGGGTGAGTGGATTAACCTCCCCATCCCTGCCAGTCATTGGGGGCATTTTGTAAGAGTTCAGTCCCGGAATATTATCTCAGGTTCAGAAAAGTGGAGTAACAGCAGGGCGGGTGGCAAGATAACCAGGGTAGCTAGCTGGGATTTGAAACATGGCCTAGTCTTAACAATCCAGGACTGACTGCATGTAAGTGCTTAGTGATTGAATGTCTGTGTTTTCCTCAGAGCACTCATATTTTCTCTTGGATTCTAATTATTTATGGGCATATCGTATTACCCTTTGGAGCTGCCCTCGAGGGCAGGGACTCTGTCTTTAGGCTTCGCATAGAAGATGCTCAAGATAGGAAGAATGGGTGGGTGAATGGAGACATGACTTTCAGGCAGACAGAGCCTACGTGATGGTGGGTTTATGTCTAAATCCTTCCCACCAACCTTTGCTCATTTGAGCTTCCCTAGGCTCAGGACTCTCCCACAACAAATGGAGGAATTCAGTAGATCTGGGGGCTGTTAATGAACAGCTGCTTCCAGCATGAACCAATTATTCTGCAGATAAGAGTCCCTAGAGCTGGCAGGATTCCTCAGTTCTACTGAGGCAGCCTCGGTTCCAGCTCACTGACTAATCTGAGGCAAGAAGTATTGAGAAAAGAGAAAAGCTCCAAACGGAAGGTGGCAGGTCGACTGCCTGGCAAACTATTTGTGTTTCAAAAAGTGCCTGAAATGGCAGGTAGCATCCTGCCTCACCTAATGGTCTCCCATGGGGAGCTTTCAGAGCTTGGTTTTCTTTCCTTCTCATCTGACAGGTGGCTGTCAAGGCTTATCAAGCCTTCCTCTCACATTCATCTCCTCATTTCCATTTCTCCTGCCACCACACCATTTCAGCCCCTCTCCACCCCACCTACTCAAGGCCAAACTATTACAGCAGCTTCCTAATCTCCCTCCATCCCATCTCTCTCCTGTAAAATCCATCCTAGAGCTATTCCTGCCTGCTTAATATTACCAGATCATGGCATTGATTATACTCATGCACCTTTGATGGCTCACCACCGTCTACAGGAGAAAGTCATGATACTCAAGCCACCCCATAATCTGATGCCAATCTACTTTCCCAATTTAATTTCATATGACTTCTTTATGCATACCCTTGATTCTAAGCTGACCAGTCACTTCAGTGCCTTCAAGCAGTGTGATATGATGATGATTCATTGTCCCATGCCTTTAGAGAGTCCTTGGATAGGAGATGTGAGCTGGGAGAGACCTCAGAGGCCACATATTCAAGATCTCTCATTTTTCAGATGAATAGACTGAGGTCAGAGAATTTGGCAGAGGTAAGTGGTCACTACTCAATATCAGTGCTCTTTCTACCACCTTCCAGATTATGACTAAGATTTATAATGATGAATGAGGTCAACAGACTAGAATGCAGTTGATTTTCATGAAGGGAACTGGGGAAAGAAGGGGAGAATATGTTTCTTAGTGAGGAGAATGATGGGTATAAAAGTCCTCTGTGTTCCTTCTCATTCCTGGACATAAGATGTATCTTCATGAAGAAGCCACCAGGCACATAGTAGCTGGTTTTATAAGGGAGGGGAATGATCTGGCAAAATCAATGCCTGTGAGAGAAAGAATCAGATTTACCAATCAACCCATCAGTAAAGTTAGCAAAAGACCTATTCTGTTCCAGGCACTGGGATACAGACAAGTCAAAATACTTCTTGCCTTTCACTCTAGGGGGAAACACATTTGGGTACATGCAGAGAGATAGAAGGTAGATAAGAAATCATTTGGAGGATGGGAGGAAGGAAATCAGGAAAGAATTTCTGTGAAAAGTGGCATTTAGACTGAGTTTTGAAAGTCCCAGAGACAGGGAGGAACCAGAGGGAATGCCTCCTGGGTGTGGGAAATCACAGACAATTGCTGCAAAGGCACAGAGATCTGTAGATAGAATTAAATCTCTAAGCTTCATTTTCTTCACCCAAAAACTGGGCAGGAGTACTCATCACAGGGCCATTGGAGAATCAAGAAATGATCTGTTTGAAGCTCTTCTGAAGGTGTTACTAGTGCTATTGCAGAACTATGGGAAATGTACTGAACTCTACAACAGAAGGGCAGGACCTGGTGCTAGTCATTTTTTTAAATTCATTTATTTATTTTCTTGTTTACGTCATTCATCTCCATGAGATTTTGAGTTACAAATATTTCCCCATCTTTCCCCCACCCACCACCTCAAAACAGCCATCCCACTGAATAACCCCTCCCCCAATCTGCTCTCTCTTATGTCCTCCACCATCATCCCTCTGACTTTCCAGTAGGGCAGGATGGATCTCCCTACCCCAGTGCCTGTATATCTTAATTTCCAGTTTCATACAGTAAATAATAATAATAATAATAATAATAATAATAATAATATATGTATATATCTACATATATATATTTTTTTTAACATTTGATTATAGAACTTTAAATTCTAGATTTTTCCCTTCCCCTCTCATCACCCACCCCCACTGGAAAGACAAGCAATTCAATACAGGCTGTACATGTGTAGTTACAAAGAACATCTCCACAATAGACATATTGTGAGAGTGATTATATGTTCCTCCTTCCTATCCTGCCCCCTGCCTTGTTCTACTCTCTACCCTGTCCTTGTCCCTGTCCCTTTACAGAAGTGTGTGCTTCCAGCAGCCCTCCCCCTAACCTGCCCTCCCCTCCATCATCCCACCTGTAATCCACATCCCCCCTACTCTCCTGTGTGGCAAGATA
>JAQQSW010021431.1:0-10660 GCA_028646575.1 Pseudocheirus occidentalis
AGATTGGCCGAACTGCTTTTCTTCCCCCAAATTAAGTTTCAAAGTTTCACTTTTACTGACCATCTATAATCCTGGTTTGCTGGATGTGAAGATCCCCTCAGGTGCAATAGATCTCTGAAGTAGACTCACACTGTGGCTTGGGAGGATCAGCTCCTCCTGACTGCCCTGGGGGCTGGCCTGGTTGCGTTTCAGTTTTGGGCTGGGCTGGTCTCGGCTCCCGGCCTGCCGGCCTGCTGGATGAGCCCCTCCTGCCGAGCTGCCCCATTCCAATCCCTGTTTTTCATGCCTTGGTTGATGTGGAGTTGCTGGAGGTGTAGTAGATCTTCTCTCTTGTAGACTGGCTGTGGCTCAGGTCCTCCCAACCATGCTGGGGCCTGGCCTGGCCTGGCTGCATTTCCATTTCAGGATGGGCTGGCCTCAGCTCCCGGCCTGCCGTGGTGATCCCCTGCTGCCAAGCTGCCTTCAGCGAAAGATGTGTTTTCTGTATTTTTGTGAGTTTGAGAGTTGAAATATGTGTTTTCTGATGGTCTTAGGTGACCCTGTTCAACCCCCAAAGGGGTCGTGACCAACAGGTTGAGAACCGCTGTTCTAGGTGGTGGCTGAGGACCTGGTAAAGGAATGGGAATGGTTGTGCAATAATGCAACATGAATCTGGTGGTTCTGAGACCTATCTTATGGAGGAAACATTTCCTAGCATATCTTTCAAAAAAGGAATGTTTACCTTAAAAAGCCAAACAGGGCAAATGTTTAAATATCTAAATAACATTGTTTTATGCCAGGTTTATGCTGACCCAAAGTGCAAGCTCAGGAGAGACTGAATCAAAGAGGTGGATATATCTATATATTTTTTAATCCTTTTTACTAAGTACCAATATACACTCTGCATACGTTGAAAAGCTCTCCAGGTCCTGGTCCATGGGGAACAGTGAATTGGATAACACCAGCAACCCACACAGTAATAAATTAGCTTTCAGGTCTGAGGGGCTAGTGTTCCTTCTCAGTAATGCTTTATATAATGTTTAAAAAAGGAGGCAGGTCTTAGCGCATTTAGCCTTTTTTTTCCCCTGGTTCTACATTACTAGGAGCTAAGTATTCACTTTAAATTATCAACACTATGCAGTCTAGTAAGCTTCTTCGAGTCCAAGGCCTGAGCAGAGAAAATAATATCTGTGACATTCTACTCCTTGGTTTTCATCTTAGCATGAATACACCAGGACTGAGATCATGCTTTATGCCTAATAGAAAATAATGATGACTTACACCTTAGTTCTAGGTATTGACAGATAAAACACCCAAAGGGAACATTATAAACAAAGAGGAAAAAAAGCAATCACGTTTAAAACAAAAAACGACCGCCTCTTCACTACTATCCAAAAGTCAATACAGTGGTGGTGTCACTAAGTTTCTAAATAGATCAGAAGGTCACAATGGAACTAGAGGCCAATTGAAGATAGCACCAGAAACCTGGAATTGAAAGCTAGACACCAGGACCAAAAGGTCTTAAATGAAGTCTCTAATCAAAAAGAACTGCAAAAACCACACCAAAACAAGCCCCCTGGAAGCAAAGCTAAGGGTTTACAATCCTCTTGATTGTATGTCCTGTCTCAGACTAAGACGATATCCACCCTCCCCTTGTTTTGTTACTAATTCCATATTCTGTGGTCCCTTGGCTACCATTCTTCCCTCAAGGAGAAATCTGCTCTCACATTGGTAGATCACACCTCATTTTCCAGAGATTTAAAAAAAGTTGACACAAAGCTACCAAGGATAGCTAGTATGTTGGAAAATAGAATTGAGATTCAGAACAGTCTTGACAGGCTACAAAGCTGGGCCAAATCTAATAGATGGAATACATTTAGGATGAGGAAAAAGGCTGAAATACTCAACTCTTGCTTTGCATCCATTTTCTTTTCCAAGGAGAATAGACTGTGGATAATATAATGAAATGGCTACCAGGGAATAGGAACCCAAGATGAATCAGAAACCATCTAGTTACCTTCAAAGAGTTAGAACCCAGATGAACTACATTGTCAAGTACTGAAACAACTAGCATATATGACAGTGGTTCTCAACCTTCCTAATGCTTGCAACTCTTTAATACTCATATGTGGGCATATCTGCATGTGGGCGGACTTGCCTGGAGACAGATAGAGGAGCAGCATCTTGGTTCCTAAGACCATCGGAAGTATGTGTTTTCTGATGGTCTTCGGCGACCCCGTGACCTCTGTGAAAGGGTCATTTGACCCCAAAGGGGTCGTGCCCCACAGGTTGAGAACTGCTGATATATGAGAACTGAGTTGCTGTTGGCATTCTTTAAACCATCCAGGAGAAGAAAGAGACCATAAGGATAGTGAAAGACAAATATTTCTTCAGATGTCAAAAAGGGAGGAAGTATAGAATTTGTGAACTGTAAACTATTGAGTTTGACTTGAATTTATGGCAAATTCTGGGGTATATTATTAAGTGGATGATATCAAAACACTCAGAAAGAGAAGCAATGATCACTAAAAGCCAGCATGGTTTCATCAATAATAGGTCATGCCAGACTAAACTCATTTCATTTTCTGACAGGGTAACTAGATGGGGATCAGGGATCAGGGGAATGCTGTAGACAGTTTATTTAGATTTCAGCAAGACATTTAACAAAGTCCCTCATACTATGCATTTGGATATGATGGTGAGATGTAGGCTAGATGGCAGCACAATTAAATCGATTTAGAACTGGTTGAATGACTAGACCCAAAGAATAGTCATTAATTGGATGATATCAACTTGAAGGGGGTATCTAGCTGAGTGTCCCAGGTATCTAGCCTTGGTCCTATGAGTTCAGCATTTTTATTAATTACTTGCCTGAAAGCATAGATGAGATGCTTGTCCAATTTGCATATGACACAAAGCTTGGAGGGAAATCTAACATGTCAAATGACGGAGTTAGGATTGAGAAAGATCTTGACAGATTAGAATAATGACTGATATACATAGTAAAAAGGATAAGTGCAAAGATCACCATGGGTTCAAAAATCAATTTCACAAATGCAAGATGGAGGGGGGGAGTGTGATTAGACTAATTTCTAAGAAAAAAAAGACATGAGGATTTTAGTAGACTACAATCTCAATATGATTCCATGTTGTAAAATAAAAAAATCTCAAGGTTAATGTTCTATAAAGCTCTTTTACAAGAGGTTATCTGTTGCCATGGTTGGATGTTATTTGGACTTTTATGCTTAGTGCTGGACATCATATTTTAGGGCAGACAATTCAGGAGAGTGTTGGAGCCATCTCAAGCTAGCTCTAAGAGAGTTATTAAATTTCTAGATGAAACTGCTAGATAAAACTTACACCTTAGAAATCAGCAAATGCTAGAAACTAGGGCTTGATTTATTGCTTTGTTAAATGCATAGACAATAAAATAAAATAATGAAGAAAATGCTAATATTGCAAAATGAGCTTAAAAGTATGTCACATGTGCATTCATACTCCCTTTTTTGCTCTGAAAATCAAATAGGGAAATTGGTTTTAAAAAGGTGGCTCTTCTAATGTGTTTGGGCTGTTTGTTTATTTTTTTGGACATAGGAAGATGCACTTCTGTTCCAATTCTAGTGACTCTGGTGCTTGGTAAATTTCTATCAGGACTGGCCAAGTTTCTTTAAATATTTTATGATCAATAGAACTGAGAATTGTCTCTTCTTTTCTCCTTTGGCCCTCTTTCATACCATTTCTTGGTTTCAAATAGAAAATATTCACTCTACCTATACATGTAAACCCTCAGCAGATAACAGAGTTGTAACAGAATTTGAATGTGATGAAATATCACCAGTTTACAAGAGTCGTTCCACCTTCTCAAAGAGTTTAAAGGTAATTTAGCCCAAACCATACTTACACAGAATTTCCCTCCACTCCATGCCTGATCCTGAGATCCTTCAGTAATGGAGAAATTGATCACTTATTACCTCTCCAGGCAGGCCCCTCAGCATCTAAAGAGCTCTAATTATTGGGAAGTTGGTACACAGAAAGATGGTGGAACACAGTCTACCCATTGCTACTAACTACATCCCAAGGAGAGTAAGTCTAATATCTATTATACATGACATTAAAATATTTGAAGACAGCTATAATAGACTGTAGTCATAATACCTGGTATTCTTCATCTTGTCACTCTCTGATTTGCTTTATCTTGTTTATATCTACCATCAGTTTGTTGATAAATATTTAACAACCAACTCTCTGAGGGTGGATAATCTCTTGCTTCATATGTCCAAGTCTTTCCACATTTTTCCAGATCCACCAACTCATAATTTCTTACACCACAGCAATATTCTAACCTTATACTGCCTAGTTATTTTAAATAGTTCAAAACAACATTGATGAACATGGTTGACATGCAGTGTAATTTCCATATTTTTCTCTTTTGATTATAAATCTATTTTGGCTTTGACTTTGTCCAAGATCATAATTACTACTCCTGCTCCCTAACAAATTCTACTGATCTTTATTTTATGTTTGTGTCTATCTCTCCTATCCCTCCTGACTATTTCTACCCACTACCTTGCCCTCCTATTACTTAACCTACCTCTCATGCCTGCCAAGGATCCCTCTCTTATCCTCTGATTCCCATTAATCTAAAGACTTCTGCACCCTTCTTCTGACTTGGAGTCCAAAGACATAGATTCAAAAGCTATGTAACTTTGTGGAAGTGGTATCACCTCTCTGGCCCTCAGCTTCTTCATCTGTAAAATGAAGAGACCATCCCAGCCTGCCTTACAAGTGCTGTGAGACACACAGGAGATGATGCAAATGAAACTGCTCTGAGTCATAAAACATTATTTATATGTGAGCCTAGGATGGGGTTTTAATGTAAGTTCCATCAACAACAGTGATTGTTTCATTCTTGTATTTATATCGCTGGCACCTAGCATAGAGTCCAGCACAGAGTATAAGCTAAATCAATAAATGCTTGTTTATTGATTGATCCTATCAGTATTTACTGGAATCTTGGGCTCGTTCTGTTAAGTATCCACTGCCATCTTGGACTTATCACAACAGCCAGTCCGCACACTTTAATACAATCAGGATGCCTTTGTAAATGTGAAACAATTTCTGAAATCCATTTTTCGTGCCTGGTGTGCTGGTAGGAAGGTTTGAAAGGACATGAACAGATCAGATTCTCAGTCTGTTATATCTTCTTTTTTGTTGGCAGTATGAGAGAGGGCATAAAGCTAGTCTCCAGTCCTGACTTGACCACTTTCTGTATTGTAAAGAAAGTGATTTGCACACCTTATAGCACTATATAAATGTCCATTATTATTGCTGTTATTTCTCATCCTTCTCATCTTTATATTAGATAGAACTCGGCTAGAAACGATCTTGGGATAAATCATTGTGCAGATATTGTCCTTTTATATTTAATACTTGGTAGACTATTTCTCAGATGGATAAAATGATTGTTTTCTGCAATTGAATGAAAGCATTGGGATTATAAATTTATCATTCTGGTTGTCAGGGAAATCAATTTTCTTGGTTCTAGATTCCATTGGTTTTGTTATAGCCATTGATTGACATGGATTAATTTCTTAAAGCAATTATTATAATTATCAGGTATGTTGGTGCATGACTGTAATCCCTGCTGCTAGGGGAGGCTGTGAATGGTAGATCACTCGAATTTGGGAATTTTGAGATGTAGTGGGTTGAAATCAATTGAGTGCCTGTGCTAAGTCTGGCACTGATATTGTGAGGCCCTGGAAGCTGAGGAGGTGGAGCTTTACCAGGCTGCCTAGGTGAGAAGGAGCTCCATCAGGTTTGCCAGAAGGCACATGCCAGGCCTTGTCTGAAATCAAATAGGTCAAAGTTGGAATGCCCATCAGCAGCGGAGTTGGGTCCCATGGGCACCTTGTACTTCTAGCCTAGGTGGTAGAGGAGACTTAGGGAAAGGAAAAGAAATGAAATGAAAGAGAAGGGAAGGGAAGGAAGGGTAATGGAAGAGAGGGGAGGAGAGATAAGGAAAGGAGAGGAGAGGAAAAAGAAAAGAAAAAGGAAAGGAAAAAGTTCAATTTAGAATCAATGAAAATGTTTGTCCTCTTCTATGTCTCACCTTTTCTTCATTAATAACTTATTTAAATAGGTCAGCTTGAAGTTATTTCATTTCATACCATTTTATCATTTTCTTCTAGTTTTACATTAGTTTTGATATTTGTTCTAATAACTTGATCATCTAACTCTGCACAGATATCACTAAGGAATGATTCTCTTATTAGTAATGTGTCATTTCCTGTATAATAAAATATAGCCAATTTCATCCTTTTTGATGTTATCTAATGCTTACCATATCCAACGACTGCCAGTTTTGTAAAAAAAAAAAAAGACATTAATTATAACCAGGCATGGGGCTGTATAGTTCACAATTCTTCTGCTTCTCTCAGTTCTTGCTTCATAAGCAAATATTTCACTATCCTTCCCATATCCACTTTGGATTGACTCTCTCTGTCTCTCTCTCTTATGCATGTGTATTATGTATGTAGCTTAAAAAATATACATATAACATAAATTTAAATTTTGTAAGTCATTTAGAGAATTTATACATCGCTTCATCTTTTGCAACACAAGCTGGCACAAGAGCTGCAATTATTTTCATGGTGGTCTTTTACATATCATAAGCACTGCCATATGGAATGACCAAATGTCCCATGAAAAGTCATTCGTGTGTTTTGTTTTGTCTTGTTTTGCTGCCTTAGGACATGAACTACTTTATTTGACTCTCCAAGGAGAATCTGTGATCCATCCCTCTATTTACTAGCACCTTCCTCTTGTCTTTCAGTTTCACTTCTAGCAAGACTGTGGAGATTGATACGATTCTTCTTCCTCCTCCTCCTCCTCCTCCTCTTCCTCCTGCTACTACTACTACTACTACTACTACTACTACTACTACTACTACTTATTATCATTCATGTAAAGAGATTGCAAAGATATATAAATTAAAAATGAAACCAGAAAATCAATGGAAAGCCCAGTTCTATTACCCTCTCACTGTGCTGCCCTGTGAAGACATTTCATGTTCCTGCGCCATAATAATAACTGATATTTATTTAATACAAAATGTTCGGAAAACATTTTTCTATTATTTCATTTGGTCCTCACACTGGCTACATGAGGTAGAAGATGCTAATATTATTCTCATTTTTTTTAGATGAAGAAACTGAGGTCCGGGGAGATTAATTGATTTGACTATTATTACATCAGCTAGTAAGGATAAAAAGTAGCATTCAAACTCAGGTCTCTACAAATCAATCAATCAATCAATCAACAAAGATGTATAAAATGCCTACTATGTGTGTACTAAGTGCTTAGGATACAGAAAGAGGCAAAAGACAGCCCTTATCATCAATGAGTTTACAATTTAATGGGAGAGACAATATGTCAGCAAATATATACAAAACAAGCTATATACAGGATAAATGGGAAATAATTAAAAAGGAGAAAGCACTAGAATTCAGAGAGTTCACTCCACAAGCTCCCTCTATATCTGAAAGAGGAAGAATGCTTAAGTTAATGGTCACGAGCTAACATTTATAAAGGATTTGTAAACCACTTAAAGGAAAGGCAGTAATGAAATCCTCTACAAAGTGATATTATTTCACATTCAATTCTTATAACAAAAGTATTCAATGGTAATAGCCCATTAACAGTCACGATAGCCATACATTAAATCACACCAACAACTGAGTACCAACTATATTCTAGAAATGTAGAATACACAAAATTAGACATGGTTCCTGCTCAGCAGGAATACAATCTAAGCATTATAATTCAGCTGTTTGTTCTGTCTCTGGTACTACTGAAAACCCAGTCTAATTTTTATCTGAGTCTCCAGTTATTAGAATGATTTACACAGATTATGTTAAATTATTTCTTGTTGTATTGAGAAAATTGCAGTAGACTGTAATATTGTTAAACATAGTACAGTTTTGCCAGATGACAATTTTTTTCATGCTGCTTTGATTTCTGAGAATCATAATTCAATTCAGTGTTATAAGAAGTTATTCCATGCCCATTATATACTAAGTCCTATAGGAAATACAATCAATTAATCCATCATCAAATATTAATTAAATTTTTACTATGTGTCAAGATCTGTGCTAGATATTAGAGATACAAATATAAAGAATGAAACAAATGTTACTGGCAAAGTGCTTACTTTCTAACAGAAGAAGCTTACATCGAAACAATTACATGTAAATTGCCAGGGCCTGCCAGACTGTTAACTTCCCAAGTCACCTACCTCAGTCCATGTGGACAGTTTCAGTTGCCTCTATGACCCCATCACCTCCATGACCCTTTGGATACTCCTGGATTAGACAGACAGACTAGTCAGACACCTTGGTGGAGTAGTATAGATCTCTTTATTCTTTCCTAGTGTGTGCCCTATCCCCCTGTGTGCCGTGCCTCCTTGTGCGCCATGTCCCGCACTCTCCCGCGCTCCTCTGCCTTATATAGACTGGCCAACTTTCCCTCATCACATGCCTCAGTAACAGTATTCTGATGGGGGGAGCACTCCTCCGCTTATTCGTGCATGCTCTATGCCACCCGTGACCTTTAATCCTCCAAGACCCCTGTAGCCGTGGGACACGGGACAGCAAGTGCTTGGTAAACAGGAAGTATGGTCACAGGGGCGGGGCAAATGCACGAATGCCTCTTAGACCCGCCTCCAGTCTTCCTGTTTGTGAGAATACACTGACCGATTTCAGACTCCAGTCATTCAAGGCTTAAAGTGGCCCTTACATAAATGATTTATATACAAAACAGTTAGATACAAAACAGAGAACAATAGGACACAGCATATAATCAAATGCTAATGACAAAATGTCTGGCAAAAGCAGTAAATGCTTTGGGTGGTCAGAGGTGGAAAAGATTAGACTATTACTACTAGCACTACTACTAGTACTAGTACTAGTACTAGTACTGCTGTTGCTGCTGATTCTGCTACTAGTACTACTACTGCTGCTGCTGCTTCTGCTACTAGTACTACTACTATTACTAGTATTACTACTAGTACTAGTACTACTACTGCTGCTGCTGCTTCTGCTACTAGTGCTACTACTATTAGTAGTACTATTACTGCTGCTGCTGCTGCTGTTGCTGCTGGTTCTGCTACTAGTACTACTACTATTACTAGTATTACTACTAGTACTAGTACTACTGCTGCTGCTGCTACTACTAGTACTACTACTATTACTATTACTAGTACTAGTACTACTACTAGTACTAGTACTGCTGCTGCTGCTTCTGATACTAGTACTACTACTATTACTAGTACTACTACTGCTGCTGCTGCTGCTATTTCTGCTACTACTACTACTACTACTACTACTACTACTACTTACACTTCTAAATAATAACAATGAGCATTTATGTATTACTTTAAGGTTTGCAAAGCACTTTACAAATATTATATTATTGGAACCTCACAACAATCCTGACAAGTAGGTCCTATATTATGTTCATTTTACAGGTGAGGAAACTGAAGGTTAGAGATGTTAAGTGATATGCCTAGGGTCACCCAATTTGTATCTGATCCAGATTTGAACTCGTGCCCTGACTTAAGACCCAGATGTGCTATAACCATTGCATAATTACTAGTAAACTTAATGATCTCTTTCCCTTAAAAATCTATTGATGCAACTATTGATGGTACCTATCAGGGTAGATAAGAAGATAAGAGATGGTCCTTGGAGGATTGGAAAAATTTGGAGAGACAGAAAGTTACAGAGATTATTCCCAGTAGGGGAGAACATTTCTATAGAGATGGGAATGAATATAATACAAATATAGACTAAGTAAGAAAATAATTCTCCTTGGAGTGTGTGTGTGTGTGTGTGTGTGTGTGTGTGTGTGTGTGTAAATGTATATGCCGCTAGGTGGCATAGCGGATAGAGTGCTGGGCCTAGAGTCAGGAAGATGCCTCGTTGAGTTCAAATTTGGCATCAGACACTTACTAGCTATATGATCCTGGGCAAGTCACTTAACCTGGTTTGCCTCAGTTCTTCAATATGTAAAGTGAATTGGAGAAAATAATGGCAAATCACTCCAGTATCTATGCCAAGAAAACCCCATATGGGGTCACAAAGAGTCTGACATGAATCAAAAAATGACAACAACAACTAAATGTAAGTATGTGTTTCTGTGTGTGTGTGTGTGTGTGTTTACTTCCAGATTATTTTAGAACAAGATGCCCTTTTTTTTCTACCATTTGGCATGTTCTTATACTGTTTCCCTCTCCTATTAGTCATTAAGCAAACTTTGGTATGAATCTAACCCAGCTCCATGCTTACTTTGCCCAAAGGTTTCCTGTTAGCCATTAGCCTTTACATACAGGTAAGCTGACAAGGTTCAGAAGGAAAGGTGCTTAGAGGTCATATTATCCAACTTCCATTACTTGTTGCAAAACCCCCAAAACTGAAAAGCAGGAAACAATCACTGTGTCAATTAATTTGCAAGTCAATCAGATAATGATTTGAGATGCAGTGAGTTTACATTCTAAAGGAGTGAGAACTCTACTCTTAGGTATTTTTATTTTATTTTATTTTTTACTGAAAATCAAACTTTTCCCTTCATTGAATAAAATTTTCCTCAGCAACTCCCAAATGATCTTTATTTTTTCCTTTTTAAA
>JAQQSW010021432.1:0-10660 GCA_028646575.1 Pseudocheirus occidentalis
TATAACTCTAAGATCCATTCCGGCTCTTAAATCTAGGATCCTCCATTTCCTTTCAACATTGTTCCACGGAGAAAGCACTGGGCCTGGAGTCAGGAAGACCTGAATTCAAATCTAGCCTCTAACACTTACTAATTGTGTGATTCTGGCAAGTCGCATAATCTCTGTCTGCCTCGACTTCCTCAACTGTGAAATGGGAATAATAACAGTACCTACCTTATAGGGTTGTTATGAGGATCCAAATGAAGTCATATTTGTGAGGCACTTAGCACAGTATCTGATACACGGAAGACACTTACTGCTTATTTCCTTTCTCTCTTACTTCCTTCTAGTGAAAAGAACATTTTCCTTAGTAGAAAAGATAACATTAACCTAAGACTTAAGGCTGTTTGTCCATCTTACATCAGTTCCCTAAATGGGGCCTATTCCATTTAATTCAACAAACATTTATTATCTGATTGCTTCCTCCTTTATCATCTTTGTTTCAGCGGTCATTTTGTTTTTTCATACCATTTGTGAAAACTAGAACTCATTCAGAATCTGAAATTGCTACTACGATTTACAGGAGGTTGAAGTCACTCTTTTGTACTGGTCCTGCCTTCCTAAATAATATGGTCTTTTAACATCTGAGGTTTTTATTTTTGAGAGTTCCCTGTGCAGCTATATTAACTTCCTTATATATCTCCTCATTTTCTTTATTACTGGAATCACTTACAATTATAGAGACAGAATTACAGTTTTTACAATTTTAGACAGATCTTCCTGTTCCCAGCTCTGTTATTCAGCCCTGAGACCGCCCTTGATTCTTACTCCAGCTGTGCCTACAGATCTCAGCACAGCCGGCATTTTCTGTCAGCAGCTGTGATTTCCCAGCTGCTTACAAGCAACTTACAACGATCCAAACCATGCTCTGCTTTATCCTTGAATGAAGAGTTTAGCCTGACCTCCCTATGAGAAACTGCCCTCCCTGGGCTCCCCAGACACCAGCTGTTGTGGCAGCCTAAGTTCCCATGTCCTACTTGGTGTAGTTGTCTTTCCTCGGTCAAGGTCTTGAAACAGGCTGGTGACAGCATTTTGAAGATGTCGTTGTCAGTGCAGGCCTGCCATATCTTGTTTGAGGGTATGCTAGAGGGACTAATGGATTTTTTTTTTCCAACATCTTTACAGGATAACCAGGAGCCAGTTAAGGTCTCACCCCTATTAAAGTCAGTGGACTGCAGCTCATGGATTTGGATTTGAGTCAGGTATTCTACACCTTTGCTTGCAATACTCAGACTGTCTATCAAAGGATTCAGCAGCCTCCTTAAAGCAGTTCATTTCCTATTCCAATAACAGGCTTATGCACAAGGCAATAAAACTGGATTTCCGTTTTTATCTCTGTACCTGAGGCAAAGGAAAGGCTGGTGCATGACTTTTTTTTTTTTAATCACAGCAAGGAGACATGAGCAAGAGAAAAGAAGTGTTCCTCTAAGAAAGTGGGAGTCATTAGCAAACCCATTTAATGGGGCCCCAAAGAAATAATCTTTCCTTTTTATTGAAGGCTATTTCCAATGTGCACTGCCTCCTCATTTGCTAGGAACTCATTCTCCGGCATTCTTCAGCAAAGACAGAGGATTATTTTTCTTTTCCTCCTCTGCAGGTGATAAATCTTCCTCAATCCATTGTATCTACTGTGGCTTGTTTTGAGAAAATAAACAGGAGAGGGGGTGCCAGGAGAGGGAAGTTAGTCTGGAACATAATAAAGCACTTTTAAAGAAGCTGGTGTGGGAATTCAGTAGTTAGCCTGCTCGTGATCAAACAACTTTTGTTAGGGCTATTCAGAAAACAGACTAACAAATAAAAATTACCAAGCCACACACTTCACTGGGAAAAAATAATGCCAGAGGAGAATGAGAGGGTGGTGACCTCCCCTGGTAGTTTCCAGTTTTCAACTTCTCCCCTGAAATAAAGATGTAAGTTCTCATTCTAGCTCTAGCCCTTGGTCTTTTCTCTGTATCGGGGGTCTCTAGCTCTCATTCACTCCCACACATCCACAACTAAACAGAGCTTTGTAGCTTTCCCTCTTCGAGGAAGTGATTTCCTTCCCAGTAGAGACCCTCAAGTTTTCCCTTGGCCTCTTCCTCCCTGCTATACCCCTCTTTATATCAGCACCCTCCCTAGGTGACTGCCCTCATATTCGATCTTCTTTGTACATATTTGTACCTAGCCATAGGAAGTGCTTAGTAGACATTTGTTCATTTGACTTTAGTTGCTAAAAACTCTGCCCTGAAAAAGTAACTATATCAAGGTCTATGCTTCACTCTGCAAGCAAGGCGAGGCCACTCATGCCCTTTCACCTTCAGATTCAGAAGCTGAAACTGTGTGGGGTCAAGATCTAAGGAACGATTCTATAGAATCCTGACCTCCGGGACAGACTGGACCCAGCTCTTCCCAGCTGACTGTTCAGTTCTCAGTGTGAGTATTTACATCTCCCAAATCTGCAAATGCTACAAGTCAGGACTTGATTGATTGTTTTGTTGACTGTCTAGACTTAAGAAAACGAAGGAGAAAATGCTAATGACTCAGATTAAACTTTAAAGTGTGTCTTGCTTAAACATCCACCAGGATACCCTTGCCAGCACCCAACTATGAATTTCCACAGAAATGCGAACTGTAAATACTCCTGGTAGAACTGAAACCCTGTTTGCCACATTGCCCTGGGCCATTTCTGTCAACTGGTGGATGGGCAGTACCACTGGTGAGAATTCCAATGTCTCTTCAGAGTGTATGAACAACAGCCATGTCTCTAAAATGGTCATTCAGAAGTCTCTGTCATTTCTTTCACATGGGCCTCTCTTCTCAAGAGAAACAAGGAAAATGCTCAGAAAAATAATGGATCAAAGCTACATTATGCCAACAATTTAAACATACACACACACGGTATGCGTGCACACATACATATCTGGGAATGTATGCTCCTGACACCAACTTCACCACAGCCACTACTCAGTCACTATATTCCAAAATGCTAACCATAGTCTTTAAAAGACTCTATTGACTATAGGGAATAGTCAAGTTATAGGGACAGCGGGGTGAAAAATAATATTGAAACTTGCCAGGTCTATGCCCTTAAACTTCCCTTTTTAATAGACAGTTACTTGCACAGCCTAGGGGACAGCTGGATGGTACAGTAGACAGATCACCGGATCTGGAGTCAGAAAGACCTGAGTTGAAAACCAGCGTCAGACACTTACTAGCTGTGTGGCTCTGGGCAAATTACTTTACCCTCTGCCTCAGTTTCCCCAACTATAAAATGGAGATAAAAATTGGATTGTTGTAACAAATGAAATATCTGTAAAGTGCTTTTAGGACAGTTCCTGGCACAAAATAAGTGGTAAATAAATGTTAGCTATTTACTATGATGATGATGACAATGACAGCGATGACAGTGATGGCACCAACCACTACAAAGTTACTTGAAGGATGGAAAGTATTCTATTGAGCCTTCTTGCAAAAGGAAGCTCTATTTTGGGGGTATTTTTAAAGGGCTAAAATAGATTTTCCAGTCAGAAACAGAAGGTGGTGTAAAACAATCCAAGAACGCACACAATGACAAGGCCCTGGATTAATTAGGACATACATCCTTTTCCCCCTCTAAATAAGTAGCTAATACTACTGAAGGAAGCAGACCTTACAGGCCAGCTTCAGCCTTGGTTGAGAATTTCCCAGTGTGCAGCTGTATGTAGAGGGCACAGAAAAGGAGTGACTAAGTCACTAATTATTCAGGAGATAGAAAAAACAATTGTCCTGATCTCACGCCAAAATGATTCTCAGCAACCTGCCTTCTCTTGATGACGGAAGGAAAGGGTTTCTGTGTTGTTTGATCTGGCAAAGCTATGCAGCCTTCTTCTGCTATGAGACAGCACACTTCAAAACCACTTTGCTCTCTAAGCAACTGAGCATAAAGGAGAGGAATCTGAATGGCAAACAAACCCATGAGCTCCCCAAGTGAGTAACCAACCAGGCAAGAGACCTCTAGAGCCAAATGAAACTGCCACAGGCCCTGGCAGTGTCAGCCAGAAGTCAGTTCAGTTGACTACGAATACCAAGATGGAGGGTGGTGTCTCTTATTAATTCCTTAATAGTCTTTCCATACTAATCCACCATGTGGCACATTCAACAACAGTTTATTGGATTTTACAACATTATCTTTAAAAAAAAAAAGATTCATTCAATGTGCAAACTTATTACAGATGGAGAAAGGCTAAATAAATCATTGTATGTGACTAAAATATAATTGTGGCATTATACAACAAATGATGACAAATTCTGAGAAACGCAAAAAGACCTGCATGAACTGATGCAGAGAGAAGTAGGCAGAACCTAGAAAACACATAGAAGGACTAAAATAATACAGGTGAAAAGAACATTAAAATGAAAAGCTGAATAACTGTGATAACCAATCTTGGCCCCAGGGAAGCGATAAGGAAGAGCCTTTCTCCTTTCAGGAGAGAGACAGGAAATTATCAAGGCAGACTTTTGTAGACAGCATCTCTATCAGATTCTCTTGCTGTGTCAGTGGCTTTTGCTTAACTTTTCTTTGCAACAAGAAAAGGCATATTTTAAAATGACAGCAACACAAAAATGAAAGGCATCAATGAAACCTTTTTTTTTTTTAAAAGATGGATCACATAGGGAAAACAAAGCAGCACAATACCGACTGAGTGCTCTTGGGTGAAGGGTGAATTTCCATTCATCTAAAGCATCCTAGGGACAATAATTCTTCTGCTACTTACCCCATGAACTGTTATTAAAAAAAACTTTTTGCAAATCATAAACCATTAGAGCAGTGGTTCTCAACCTTCTTAATGCCATGACCCTTTAATACTTAATATGTGGGCATATCTGCATGTGGGTGGACCCGCCTGGAGACGGATAGAGGAATGGTGTCTTGGTTCCTAAGATCATCGGAAATATGTGTTTTCCAATGGTCTTAGGCGACCCCTGTGACCCCTTTGAAAGGGTCATTCGACCCCCAAAGGGGTCGCGACCCACAGGTTGAGAACTGCTGCATTAGAGAAATATAAATGGTTAATGGTTGGTTGGTCATGGTGATGGTGGTCATGATGGTGGCAGCAGATGAGGTAGTGATGATAGCAGTAGGGGTGGGGGGGGAGGTGGTAGTGGTACTCAAGTATAAAAGTGCACACAGTGCAGAGGCCCCCAGGAAAGAGCACTTACCGAGGTACTAGGAGATTTGGAGTCACAGGGCCTGAGTTTGAAATCTTGGCTCTGTCAATTACTAGCTGTATAATCTTGGGCAAATCACTTAAACCCTCTGGGTCTCAGTTTTCTCATCTGTAAAATGAGATTGAATGAAATGATGTCTAAGGTCCCTTCCCAATTCTAGAATGATGAGTATCTATGATTCTTCAGAAAGTTAGCAAAGGGGATGGCCATGCTCCTGATGACTTGAGCAACTAATGCAGTTTTGTTCCTGTGTACTGTTAGGGGAAGGAACTATCATCCATTAGGGAACTGGATAGATGAATCACACTCCATACTCTGAAGTTTTAGTTGCAGAACACAGAAAGCTTCCCGAATATCTGTCTACATGGCAATGAGGCAGGGACTATTTCAAAAAATACCCACCAATTCAAATATTCAAATGGCCAAACCAATATGTGAAGGCAAGAGCAAGGAGATGGAATGTAGGAGGGGCAGGCAACAGTTGACTACAGCACAACTGGGCCTAAAAAGGAATCATTTAAGGTCTAGAATGACTGAAAAGATAGGTATTAAGTCAGCCAACACACATTTCTGTGCCCTGCAAACATTCAACAAGATTATATAAGGTCCCTCAGTGGAACAGGAGTAACATAAAATGTTGGGCTAACTGTCAAGATACTTGTAACCTCATAACTATTAAAATGTACCTGCACCTCTGAAATAGGAACTTCTAGGCTTAAGAAATTATGTATAAAAATGGAAATATGTGGAAAAAATGTAGTCCGTCTCCAACTTACAAACAACTTTCAAAAGCCCTTTTGTAAGGTAGCTATTACAAACTCAAGAAAACATTTTCAAGAAAAACCGTATTTACGTATGTATGTATGTATGTATGTATGTATGCATATATGTATGGCAGTCAGGATAAAAGGTGGTCTACAAACCTCTACTGAAGATATTTTATACCTCAAGTATTTCCACTAACATTCACTCTTCTCTTTCCCAGAGACTGAATTCGCTTTAGGCAAACTTTTGAAATAGGCCTACACTTCCAATACCCTCAATCTGAGTAGTGACCTACTCTCAAGGCCCTCGAGGTCTTCAAGCTACTAGGGGCCCCTCCTAGCCTTGCCTGATGCCCCAAAACACTCCACTCTCCAAACTCAACCCATCTAACTTCTTGTTATCCAACACAGAGGCAAAAATCGATACTTCCATTCCCTCTGTTTAAACTGTCTTAGACATTAAATGCCTTCCCTCTGCTGACTACATGTCATCTGTGCATGGCTGCCTTCACATTGCGACCTCACACTCATTTTGACTGTAAGCTTCCAGAGACTGGGGATTATCTTTTGCCTTCTTTGTATCCCCAGTGTTTAGCATAGTGCCTGGCATATGAGAGGCTTAATATACATTTAATGATTGATTGACTTTATTGATTGACTGAACCCAATCTACTTAAACTAATTCAGAATCATGGTCACCTTAAAGAAGATTTAGGCATAGAAGGCGGGTAGAGGCAACTAGGTTAGGTGGCATAATGCATAAAGCACTAAACCTGGAGTCAGGAAGACCTGAGTTCAAATCTGACCTCAGACATTTACTGGCTGGGTGACCCTGGGTGAGTCATTTTAGCCCTGTTTGCCTCAATTCCTCATCTGCAAAATGAACCGGGAAGGAAATGGCAAACCACTCCAGTATCTTTGCCAAAAAAGTCCCAAATGGTGTCACAAAGAGTCAGACGTGGCTGAACGACAACAGGCAATGTTCATTCAGCAAAAGGAAAAGGAAAAGGAGAAAAAGAAAAACCTTCAAGTCCAAGTAGGAAAGGATACCTTTTTGAGAAAGGAGAGAGATATTTCAGAAGCAGACAAGCATCCTCCATGAGGGTCTGTTCCTATGTCTCTCCCAAGTCACTCTTGCTTTTCACCACATCTGAGAATCATAGAATTTTACAGTTAGAAAAGGCCTTAAAGAGGGGGTTCAACTCCCTCTTTCTGGTAAAAAGGAAACCATGGTTTCATGAAGATAAATGACTTGCCTGTGGTCACATATTCTCTTTTTCCATTTCTAAATATACTCCATCGACCAACACCAAGTACTCAAAAAGTACCACTACCATGTACTAAGAGAAAAATACACTGATGCACATAAGTTGTTTCTCAATGAATATTGCCCATAGCAAAATAAATTTAAACCTGAAAGGGATCTCGTTGTTCACCTCCTAGTCCAACACTTTCATTTTGCTGTAGGTCGATTTCTCCCAGAAGAATGGAGGCAACAGAATATTGATGATTTTGAGTGGAATTAGACACATATTCAGGAATTCATTTCCCAAAGTCCTCAAGTTCCAATTTCTCTTTCACTTGAAGGGTCTTCTACCCCAGAGCTTTTATAAACTGAGCTGAAGAAGAAGGGAGAAGCCACTCCAAAACATGCCATGAAGTAAGGGTCTTGTAAGCAGAGAAAAGCAAGGGAGGAACTAAAATCTTCTCTCAAGGCCATTCACAGAACTAAGGCAGAAAGAAAACAGGCACATGATGAAGACTAAAATGTACCAGACAAGAATCAGACAGAGAAAGAAGTGGAGAATGGCTAAGTCCAGCAATGTGGTATAGAACAGCCCAGATGAAAACTAGAGACTTGCTGATAAGATCAAGGAGAATTTCAGTTCACAGTTTTTTCCCCAACTTCTCTCTTCTGAGAAAGATCCCATAATTCTTTTTAAACCTGCTCACTCCCATTCTTTTCTGTTTCCCTCAGATGGGAAAAGAGGTATAGAGGAGAAAAATGAACACAAGTTGCCCCACCACTGTAGCCTACTTAAAGCTGTTTTACTATTTATCTGAGTTTTTGATGCTATGGGACTGTTAATAAATTACATGGCCACTAATGGTGACTTGTCAAATCCTATGACTTTGAAGGGTTGGGATGACGGAGAGAAATTCAGTCCATGAGGAACAGGTGCTCAACTAGTTGGAAAAATGGAATTTTTCACTTTTGGGTAACTTGGAATTTGTTCTAGATCATACTTTCTAGACTTCCACAGACCCTGAGGCAATCTCAGTCACCAAGTCTAAGAGGAAAAATCATGTACTAGGGATCCATTGCCTCCCTACCTTATTTGAGGACAGTGCTTTCCTTAAAAGAAGGGAGCCGTTCCCTAAAACTTCAACGGCTTTTAGAGGGCTAAGGTTCAAGACTTTGAGGAACTTCCACCTAAGAGCATAAAAAGGGGCTCAATCAAGCTGAGTTACAGCTGTGGAGGCTTGACAGATAATTCCAAGGTCTTGGAAATCGCAAAATCTTGCCCTGCTGACAGGCATATTTCTGTACAGGGAAGAAGGTGGACACATCTACTCCCGGTTAAGTGTTACATCCTTGATGAGCATCCTTTCTATCCTTTCTATAGTAGGGCTCAGCAAACTTCCTTTTGCTAACTGCTGAATGACCTAGAAATACCTGATTTTATTCCAATATTGAACCTCAGTTGCCAGATCAACGATGGTCTATGTGACACCTTTGCTTCCAACAGAGTTGGAATGCTGAGGTATGGAAGGCGTCATTTCTCCTCGGCAGTTGGAGCAACCAAGGAACATACTACAGTCCCTTCGGGTAGTGAAGTAATTGACAGGTCACATAGCTATACCAGCAGAGGTGGTTAAAGTTCTCTTCAGTCTGCCCTTTGGTCTTCCTCCAGCACCACCCCCAACACCTCGGTCACATTATGGGTGAGGAAACTGAGTCCCAAAGAAGTCAATCAGATATATAAGTAGCAGATTCCTCAGTTTTCTCTACCTCAAAAATGCCACACTCTTAACAATCTCCCAGCTGCTTCCTGGAGAGACAGGAGGAATAAATCAGGGGAGGGCAGACCAACCGCCAAACCATCACTTAGTAGTTTTCAACCACCTCCTCTGCCAACCTAATGCCAGGATCGTAAAGAAGCAGCAAAAGCTAATTTTGAGATCAAGGCTCTCGCTTCTTCTGCCTACATTCTTGATGGAATTTTATTAATGAATTAATCAAATGGCCAAAGGACAGATGAGATGAAGGAAGAAGAGAGAATAAGCATTTTTAAAGGGCCTACTATGTGCCAGGCACTATGCTCAGCACTTTGCAAATATTACCCCCATTCAATCCTCACAACAAACTCGCTACAATTGAGGAAATAGAAGCAAATAGACATTAACAAGATATTAAGTGTCTAAGGTCACATTTGAAGCGGTGCTCTGTCCACCACATCACCTAGGTGTCAACAACACCGGCAATGAAAAAAATGAGGTAGAAGCAACCCCCCTGGATACTCACCCTCTAAAAAGAAAATGGCAGACCCCAATAAATAACAGACAAGGCGACTCGCTGGAGACCTACTTGAAGTGGAACAGCTAATTTCAACAATTAAATAAACATTTTTCAACAAAGTAATCATGTACTTTACAACTGGAAATCCTAGAATCAAAGGACTGAAAGCAACTTTGCAAACAGCCCCTTGCCCACTGCAATCAAATTATGCTGGGTAAGCAATACACAGCACCAACCAACATGGATTCAACTTCTTCTGTGTGTGTCCTGAGAGAAGAGGATGGACCTTCAACCACGACCAAATCTGATTTGCTGGCTGTTCAGAAGATGACATCCAGGGCCTAGACATACAGACTATATCCTCTTTTCACAGACTGATCCTTCTGCAATGTGAAAAGACTTTCTTTAACTATCCACTCATACCTTAACCACCCACAAAAACATGAAACTAAGGGCGGGGCAAATCATTCCTTAAGCGAGCCACTGGCAACGCAGGGAATGTGTGACCTTTAACTGTATTGATTATTCAGTGTCTGGAAGACGGTCTAATTTATCCAATTTGTCTTCTAGCCATTAGCTGTTTCTACTTTTCTTCCTCTTCATGGCTCCTGCCCTTCCTCATTAATACTCCCAGGGAGGAGTGTGAAAAAGAAACAAAGGGAAGGGAAACTCCAGTCACTTAGCAAGCCTTGTAATAGTTTGGGGATTTAGAATGAGGATTTAAAAATCACTTACTAGCTCCTCCCTAGATTCCTTTCCCTCTCCAGTCACCTAATGGGGAGACAAGGAGTTTAACAATCAGAGCACATGGGAGATGAGGAAAGCCTTGGGAACAGGATTCAGGAATTAGAGGCCTGAGGTCCAGATTCTGATTCTGCCACTTAATATTCATGTCACTTGGGGCGGCTAGGTGGCCCAGTGAATAGAGCCCGGGCCCTGGAGTCAGGAGTACCTGAGTTCAAATCCGGCCTCAGACACTTAACACACACACACACACACACACACACACACACACACACACACACACACAAAACCTAGCCATGTGACCTTGGGCAAGTCACTTAACCCCAACTGCCCTCCAAAAAGCAAAAAAAAAAAAAAAAGAAGAAGAATATTCATGTCACTTTTCCTCTCCAAAATTGTATTAACT